>CM053026.1:63350909-63360872 GCA_028564925.1 Lithobates sylvaticus
ACTCAGAATGCCCAAACATTATATATATTGTTTTAGCAGACACCCTAGGGAATTAAATGGCGGTCGTTGCAACCTTTTATGTTAAACAGTATTTGCGCAGCTTTTTTTTTCTTTTTAAGAAACTGTTTCATGAATGAAAGAAAAAAACACTAAAGTTAGCCCAATTTTACCAATTTTTGGTATAATGTGAAAGATGATGTTACGTTGAGTAAATAGATAACTAACATGTCACACTTTAAAATTGCGCAGACTTGTGGAATGGCGCAAAACTTCAGTACTTAAGAATCTCAATAGAAAACGCTTTAAATTTTTTTTAGAGGTTTCATGTTTATACTTACAGAGGAGGTCTAGTGCCAGAATTATTGGTCTCGATCTAACGTTACCGGTGTATGTAACCTGTGTATATCTGGCTCTGATACTAGCCAGTGCCTCACCGGCCACTGACCTCACCGCACATCTCTGGTGTGTTGCTCAAACAAATGTGATGTTTATGGTCTGTTTGACGATATTCCCGTTATTATAATGTTATTATTACTAATATTTTCTATTTCTAATGTGTGATATATTATCCAGTAGTAAGCATATTACAAATTAACAGAAAATAAAAAAGGTATAAAAACAGAACAGAAACAAGACAGAGGAAGAAAAGAAGAGAAGAGCCCTTCCCTATGCTTTAAAAAGCGAGGAACACTAACATGTGCACACTTTAAAATTGTGCACACTCGTGTAATGGCGACAAGCTACAGTATTTAAAATCTCCATAGGCAATTCTTAAATTTTTTTTTAACCTGTTTAGAATTACAGAGGAGGTCTTGCACTAGAATTATTGCTCTCGCTCTAATGATCGCAGAAAAACCTCCCATGTGTAACTTGAACACTGTTTACATTTGCAGGCGTGACTTACGTATACGTTGTCATTGACGCGTGAGCATGGAATGACGAGGTGCTTTAAAATGTTTTATTTATTTTTCTTATTTTATTTTATTTATTTATTTATTTTTTACACTGTCCCTTTAAAGAATTTAATTTCTGATCACTTTTATTGCTGTCACAGGGAATGTAAACATCCCTTGTGACAGTAATAGGCAGTGACAGGTACTCTTTACGGAGGCATATGGGGGGTCTAAAAGACCCCAAACCCCTCCACTACACTTGAAAGTATTCAAAACACCAAGATCAGCATTTTTGAATACTGACAATTTTTTTTTTTTTAAATGGTCCTGTTGGCTGCTGAGTAAACTGGAAGTGACGTTGTGACGTTGCTTTCAGGTTTCTATATCAGAGACCTGATCAAAGTCGAGCCCTGCTTTGTTCGGGACTCTGGACAGCCAGCGGACATGCCGGCTGGTGGCTCTGGTCTCCCGTGGGATGGGAGACCCGGGCGGAGCAGCGGAAGGGGGAGGGGGGGGGGGGAATTCCATCCTGCTCCTTGTGATAACAGCTGAGTAGCTGCTTAGCTGCATTGGTTGTTATTACAAGAAAGCTGACCGTCGGCTCTAAAAAACGGTACGAGGTGATGCCTGTAGCTGCATTCTGATACAACCACTTCAACAAAATTAAAAGTACAGGTACGTGATTTTGCATGAATTGGCAATATTCTCAGTTAATCTTTCATTAAAATTAAATTCAAATTCAATTCATCTTGAAATAAAAAGTTTCCGATTCATCTTAAATTAAGAAACCATAAAAGAGACTGGCAGAAAGGGGCAGCAGGTCTGGGTGGTGGTAAGGGTAGATAAGTCTTGCCACCCCCTTAACCACTTGCCAACCGCTGCACGCCGATATCCGTTGGCGCAATGGCAGAGGTAGGCAAATGAGCGTACCCGTACGTCCCCTTTAATTGGCGGGGCTAGCGGGTGTGCTCGTGCAACCACCGCGTACAGCGTGACCATGCCCATGGGTCCCACGGACTTTATGTCCACCGGGGGCCCACAATCATGTCACGGAGCCATAGAACGGGCAGATGCCTAAGTAAACAAGGCATTTCCCCATTCTGCCTAGTGATATGACAGGGATCTACTGCTCCCTGTCATTGGGAGCAGTGATCGCTGTCATGTCAGTGGTAGCCCATCCCCCCCACAGTTAGAATCACTCCCTAGGACACACTTGACCCCCTAATCGCCCCCCTAGTGTTTAACCCCTTCCCTGCCAGTGTCATTTACACAGTAATCAGTGCATTTTTATAGCACTGATCGCTGTGTAAAGGACAATGGTCCCAAAATAGTGTCAAAAGTGTCCGATGTGTCCGCCATATTGTCGCAGTCACAATAAAAATTGCAGATCGCCGCCATTACTAATAAAAAAAAAATTATAATAAAAATGCCATAAATCTATCCCCTATTTTGTAGACACTATAACTTTTGCGCAAACCAATCAATATATGCTTTTTGCTATTTTTTTTTACCCAAAATATGTAGAAGAATACATATTGGCCTAAACTGAGGAAAAAATAATTTTTTAAATTTTTTTGGGGGGATATTTATTATAGCAAAAAGTAAAAAATATTGCTTTATTTTCAAAATTGTTGCTCTTTTTTTGTTTATAGCGCAAAAAATTAAAACCGCAGAGGTGATCAAATACCACCAAAAGAAAGCTCTATTTGTAAGAAAAAATGGACATCAATTTTGTTTGGGTGCAACATCGCACAACCGGGCAATTGTCAGTTAAAGCGACACAGTGCCGAATCGCAAAAAGTGCTCTGGTCAGGAAGGGGGTAAATTCTTCCAGGGCTGAAGCGATTAATGTTCATATTGGCATATAAAAAAAAGAGTGTCTTTAGGATAGCTGGTATAAACAGTTTGTAAAAAAAAGCGGAGCTATTCCTTAAAGCAAGTACCATTTGTTTTTTGCTTATATGATACTAATGAGCTCTGTTACTCTCTTAAAGTGGTGTTTCCACCAAAATGGCAACATTATGTGAGTTTACATTAAATCTGACAAAAAAAAAAAATTGGATAAAAAAAAAAAAATTCACTTACCTATTTCTCCTGGTTGCTAGGTGACCCCACGAAATCTGCCTCTTCCTCAGCCCGGGCTAGAAACGTCACTTCCCCTCGGCAGTCAGTCATCTGGGACACAGTGACAGGTCCCAGATGACTGTGCGGCGTATCATGATGTGCGGCTCCGCTCGCGCATGCGCAGTGGGTGCCCGGCTGTGAAGCCACAGCCGGGTGCCCACAGTAAGGATGCCGGCGCCGCAAGCGGAGCGGGGAACGAGGGGGGGCATCGTTCCCCAGCATCGCTGGACCCTGGGACAGGTAAGTGTCCGATTCTTAAAAGTCAGCAGCTGCAGTATTTGTAGCTGCTGACTTTTAAAAAAAAAAAAATTATGGGCACACCTCTTTAAGTAGATCTAACATCTGTCTAGCAGATCTGCATTTACACTATGGGGTTGATTTACTAAAGGCAAATTGACTGTGAACTTTGTAAGTGCAGTTGCTCCAGAGCTTAGTAAAGGATGGGGAAGCTCTGCTGATTTCCATCATCCAATCATGTGCAAGCATGCAATCAAAAATGTTGTTTTTAATTTCCCTTGCATGTGTTTGGGCATTCTTTGCAAAATGAAGCG
Organism: Lithobates sylvaticus; assembly: GCA_028564925.1. Classification (NCBI taxonomy): domain Eukaryota; kingdom Metazoa; phylum Chordata; class Amphibia; order Anura; family Ranidae; genus Lithobates; species Lithobates sylvaticus. The sequence goes on from CM053026.1 coordinate 63,354,478, forward strand.
TCACCTCATTTACTAAGCTCTATGAGCTTCTATTAACCTATATGATTTCTACAGAGCCACTTGAAATACAAACACCACATCTATCCACTCAAGTGCAGTTATTGCATATAAGTTGCTACATATTCTGAATTGGTTTCTATACTATTACATATTAGCCCTTATATTATAGGACAGTTTTATTAGATATTGTGTTTATTTAAAAGTACCAGTACCCCACAGTAGCTATTTTAATATATGTTTTAATAGTCATAAAATGAGATGCAATAATGCCCAAATGTAGCTATGCATGTTTTTGCCTTATATCTGACATTAAAAAAATTATTGTGTTTTATTTTATCAATGAGGGGGGGATTTACTAAAATTGGTGCACACAAGAATGTGGTGCAGCTGCGAATAATAACCAATCAGCTTCCAGGTTTTATTGTCAAAGCTTAATTGAACAAGCTTAATGCTGGCCATACACTATACGAAAAATCGTCCGAAATTCGGTCATTAGACCGTTCATTCGTTTTTTTCTGACCAGTTAATGGCCACAAAATCGATAATCGTTTGGACGTTTTTGAGCCAAAAAAAAACGAAGGACAAGTTTGGAAATTTTCTGCCGAACGAACGATAAATTGAAAGGTTAATGTGTTTCCCGTCCGACCTGTCTGCACTAGGTATATGTAAAAAAAGGAACATAAAATGTATTTATTTATGTCCACTGAACAATTTATCGGTCATTACACGATGGCACTATCGTTTGCACTCACGGCCGAACGTTCGTTTTTCGAAACTGGGTTTGGCCGTTTTTTCGTATAGTGTATGGCCAGCATTAGTTACAAGCTGATTGGTTACTATGCACTGCTGCACCAGTGAACCAGTTTAAGTAAATCTACCCCTTAGAATATGTACATCTTTTTCGATGATTTTTTTTAGTTTTATTTATATTTCAAATATGTTAGAGTCAATGCAAACTATTTACTTTCACGTGAGAGAATTCCAAAGGCGATGCTGAAAACTGAGATATCTATGCCGACATTTCTGGTAATTTTTCCTTCTGTATTGTGGGTTTTCCCTGTTTTTTTTTTTATGTTTTTTTTGTTTTGTTTTTTCTGTTTTTTGTTTTTTTAACCAATTTTTTTGTATTAACTTGCTAAGGTTATGAGGACTTTAGAAGCCCCTCTGTAGAAGGAGTACAGGTAAGGAAGTACTGACCACAACATGCTTCAATTTTCACCCAATATTTACCAGACTAAATATTACTACTTGTAATATTTGTTTTTATTTTATATTACTTTATATCAGTGTGTGGAGTGTTATGTAACAATGGGAAATATACGAGAAGCATTAAAACTCCATTTTCTTCTATATTATTCGGTGTATTACTAAGTATCCAGTAGAAATCAGAGCTCAGCTATCCTTGCAATATATCAATACAACAACTGCAAGGTAATCAGCAATAACTGGAATAATGAAGGGGACCCGTTAATAAGCTTTACGAACGTTTTGCTACATTACAGATCAGCCTGATTGGGAATCTCCGGATATACATGTATGCCTGAAACAGGAATGTTTGTATTGCAGTTGTTAAAAAAAAATCTGAACGCAATATGCAATTGCTTCATAAGAACCTTCATGTCATCGTATTCCCTTTCCTCCTATACAATCTAATAGTAAAGGCAGCGATAATATAGAATATAGTATACTGCAGAGCAGAGCAGCACAATCCCAGGAAAGTCAGTCTTCCACAGTCTGTATTGCTGAGCATAATATATTATTTATCATCCTTTCGTGTAATTGCTTATGCCCTGAACTGTTTGCCTTTGCCCTCATTCTGCCAGCTGAATTCCATTTCATTTGGAAGTTTCATTTGCAATTATACCGATGTCATAATCTGTACAGGAGCAATGCAATAAAATGATCAATGCGTTCATAGTGATATTTTTTTTAATTATTTTTTTAATAGTGATTTTAGTTAATAGTGATCTTATTCCTCTCAGGGTATCGGTGCCAATGTAAAAAAAAAAAAAAAATGCCAGTGCTGTAATATTATATATAGTGATCTTATTCCTCTCGGGGTATCGGGTGCCAATGTAAAAAATAAAAATAAAAAATAAAAATGCCAGTGCTGTAATATTATGCCATTGTAAAGTATGAACTAACAACGTGGTATTCACAATCGATATATTAATAAATATAATACATAAATAATAAATAAATGTATATTATTATTATTGGCAGGGCAGGCATATTAGTTATGGAGCGCTACAGATTCTGTACGGGGTGTGGATAGGGCACTTATTTCATTACTTGCTGGTTAGTTGGATTCCAGCCTTCCTTTCCTGAAAGTTCTAGCACTTCCTCTGACTTACAAAACAATATATTATTAAAGGTGAAATATTATCCTTCTTTTTCTTCTTCTTATTATTAATAATAATAATAATAATAATAAAATATATAAATATATATATATATATATATATATATATATATAAATATTGTATAATATATGGTTAAATAATTTATACTTATAATAATGATAATAATAATAACAATAATAATAATAAAATAATATAAATATATAAATAAATATATATATATATATATATATATATATATATATATATATATATATATATATATATATATATATATATATATATATATATATTTATAATATAAATATTGTATAATATATGGTTAAATAATTTATACTTATAATAATGATAATAATAATAACAACAATAATAATGCTAACAATAATAATAATAATTATTATTATTATTATTATTATTATAATGAAGAAGAATGAAATCCACCACAAAATATCTCGCAAATCCCATGCTTGCTTATATCCTTCCATGGATTCCCAGGCGAATGTGGCCAATACAAAGCTAAATGATGGTATTGTGCTCTCCATAGTGAATGTCCCAGAATGTAAGCGAATAGTTCGGGAGCCCAATATTATTTCTGGCATTGTGGAAGCTGGAAAACATCATTGTGAGGAAACCTTGTCATCCGAGGCTTTAGGTAATTAAAAAATAAAAAATAAAAAAAACCCTATGGCCACCCAACCAAACAATAAATATTAGTTTTGGGTGGAATTGCCCTTACAGAAGATTCTAATTTTGCAAAAAAAAAAAAAATGTTTTTAGTGCAAATCTAGTTAAAGTTTAGTACAGTCCTGTGCTCTAGAAATATTGTATGATGAGTGTCAGGGTAATGGTTTGTTATTCATATCTAGTTTTATTTGAACATAACCTATACAGATAATGAACAATATTATTTGTCATAAACGATTTTTTTTTACAGGGCAGTGCACGTTTTAGAGCAGTGCAGTATCCTGTTTTCTATTTAGTCCGAATTAATTAATAAAAAAAATTAAATTACCTAATAGTATGTGCTTTGTACTTTCCCTAATACCAAAAAAACGAACTTAACACATTTTAGCAAAAAGAGCCAATTACAATGATGTGCTGCAAAGTACTCTACTTCATACTAACCAATCAGAAACGACCTCTCTACTAACTGACTGGGAATAAACTTAAATTGAATGGCTGCTGTGCTCTGTACATCATCATTATTAAATCATCTTTAATCTGGACTCAGAAAATCTATTGGTACAGTGCAATGAAAACGGCATGCTGGGATTTGTGGTCCTATAACAGGCAAATGTTTGCTTTCAATGATAGCTTGGCACACCTTGAATCATGCTGGTGTAGCAGTGTTATGGTGGGCAGACATGCCACCACAAGTGCTGGGTCAATAATGCTGATAGACATTGGACAACAGATCCCAGGATCCTGCTGCAGAGTATAGAATGACCTCCAGTGTAAGGATGCAGTGTAGGAAGCCACTCTATACAGCAAGGTCACCAGCTAAACAACTGGCAGACATAATAGTCAATTAGACATGCTAAAAATAGGGGCAACATAAATAAATAAAAATCCTCATGGAACTGTGTCTTCTCCAGCTGGAACTGAATCATAATTTTACTAGCCACAATGTTAGCAATGTATCTAATTCTAGAATTGAGCTTATTGTGCAGCTGGGATTCTGCATAATAAATATGTACTACATAGCTGTCAATGGTTTAAAGTAATAGGCGGGAACACAGGATTTGTTCCGACGGATTTTGTCCGACACTGGTGTTGCATACACACGGTCGGACAAAGTTGTCGGAAAATCCGATCATTCTGAACGTGGTGACGTTTGTTGCGTACGACGGAACTACGTAGAGGCTAGTAGCCAATAGCTTTGGTCTCGAAATTTGATCTGAGCATGCGTGGCACTTTGTCCGTCAGAATTCTCTACACACGATCGGAAAAAGTCAGATCGGATTTTGTTGTCGGAAAATTTGAGAGCAGGATCTCAAATTTTTGCCGTCGGAAATTCAGACGGAAAAAGTCAGATGGAGCCCACACACGGGCGGATTTTCCGACAACATGGTCCGATCAGACATTTTACGTCAGAATTTCCGACCGTGTGTATGGGGGCTAAGGATGGCCATACACTGTACAACCTGATTGTACAGTCTCTGTATAATCTGCTTTATGGTGGCCATGCATGTAACAATCTGATCAAATGATTCTTTACAGAATCAAATTAATAAAATATCAAAAAGATGCATTGGAGTTTATTTAGTAGAATTGAAGAGTGCAAAATCTGGTGCAACTCCAACCAATCAGGTTCTAGGTTTCATTGCCAAAGCTTAACTGAACAAGCTGAAGTTAAAATCTGATTGGCTACCATGTACAGCTGCACCAGATTCTGAGTGCACCCGTTTTAGTAAATCTACCCCATACCCTACTGCCATTCATCAATTTCAAACAAAATGGATTGATTCAAAAGTATGGTGATCAATTTCAATAGGTCTAGTACATTTTGCCTGCTTTGCTTTCCATTTCCAGGGACATATGGCAAAACCCAGGGCTGTCCCTGAAAATCTGGGAAAGCTAGACACTAATGCCTTGTACACACGGTCAGACATTCCGACCACAAAATTTTGTCCGAAACTTGCCTTGCATACACACGGTCACACAAAGTTGTCAGAAAATCTGATCGTTCCAAATGAGGTGACGTACAACACGTACGACGGGACTACGTAGAGGTCAGTAGCTTTCGTCTCCAAATTTCTTCTGAGCATGCGTGGCACTTTGTGCGTCGGAATTCTCTGCACACGATCGGAAAAAGTCCGATCGGATTTTGTTTTTTGTTGTAAAATTTTAGATCCTGCTCTCAAACTTCGACAGAAAAAGTCCGCTAGAGCCCACACACGATCGGATTTTCCGACAACATAATCCGATCAGACTTTTTCCATCGGACTATCCGACGGTGTGTACGGGGCATTAGGCTAACTATATGCTATACAATCTAAATGTAAAATCTTTAGACCTACTATCAATTATGTAGTGCAAGGGCCTTCCTGATTTGATATTAATTGAATTAGTTGTTCATGCTTGTCTTTATATGGTATAGTTTTGGTAACTCTTATGCCCCGTACACACGGTCGGAAATTCCAACGGAAAATGTTGTCCGAAAATCCGACCGTGTGTGGGCTCCATCGGACTTTTTCCGTCGGAATTTCCACCGGAAAAAATTTGAGATCCTGCTCTCAAATTTTCCGACAACAAAATCCAATCTGACTTTTTCTGATCGTGTGTAGAGAATTCCGACGGACAAAGTGCCACGCATGCTCAGATCAAATTAGGAGACCAAACCTATTGGCTACTAGCCTCTACGTAGTTCCGTCGTATGCAACGAACGTCACCACGTTCAGAATGATCGGATTTTCCGACAACTTTGTCCGACCGTGTGTATGCAACACCAGTGTCGGACAAAATCCGTCGGAAAAAATCTGACGAATTTTGTGGTCGGAATTTCCGACCGTGTGTACGGGGCATTAGGGCTTGTTCACATTAAAGCCTTGTTTTTTTCTCCCCACCGACCACTCCCTTTAAAATCAAGGCAGAAGCTGAAAGAGGTTGCCAAAATTATACCCCCTGTAACATTTAGTGGACAATACTGCTGCTGAATATGACCCATTGAAGTGAATAGGTCCGTACTACAACTGTTGAACATGGTTGGAGTGTGGTGGTGCTAGCTTTTAAGGGTTAAAACATATAATTTCCCAGCTGCCTGTCAGCCACCCTCTGAAAAGCAATCCATCGTGGATCCCTTTTTCAGAGGGGTGGCAAGAGCTGTGGCTTGTGTAAACAACCCCTTCAGGAGATTCTATGGAGATTGTACAATCAGATTGTATAGTGTATGGCCAGCTTAAGGCTGAAAAGGCAGCCAATGACACACAGCTGTCTAGTAGTAGTTTGTCACACTCAACTGAACTTGTTCTGTAATCAGCACTGAACGGTTGAATGTGACTTACCACTACTAGATATACCATGATCTGGATGAAT
>CM053026.1:63361337-63402483 GCA_028564925.1 Lithobates sylvaticus
CAGTTTCTTTTTACTTTTTTCCATTGTGCACTAGATGGCTGAATGCTCAGTACATTTTGTGAAACTACAGCATTGGGGGGACAATAGATTGTCATTTATGAAGCATGCCCACAGTGAAGAAAATCATAAACTGTTATGCCCCGTACACACGGTCGGAAAATCCAACCACAAAATCCATCGGATTTTTTCCGACGGATATTGTCCGACGGTGGTGTTGCATACACATGGTCGGACAAAGTTGTCGGAAAATCTGATCATTCTGAACGTGGTGACGTTTGTTGCCTACGACGGGACTACGTAGAGGCTAGTAGCCAATAGCTTTGGTCTTGTAATGTGAACTGAGCATGCGTGGCACTTTGTCCGTCGGAATTCGCTACACACGATCGGAAAAAGTCCGATAGGACTTTGTTGTCAGAAAATTTGAGAGCAGGAGATAAAACTTTGTCCGTCGGAAAATCCAACGGAAAAAGTCAGATGGAGCCTACACACGGTCGGAATTTCCGACATCATTGTCCGATAGGACATTTTCCGTCGGAAAAAATCCGACCGTGTGTACGGGGCATTACAGTTTCTGAGAAGCTTTGACCCTACACTGCAGTCTTTCTCTCTGTTAGCTGCCAGAAATCTCCTGCTCTGAGTACAGAGGGGAAAATAAAGCTCCGTCATGGGAAAGCATTGCTGTCTTCTTCTAATCATTTTAATTCTGTGTTCTGTCATCTGATAGAAAAATCTATTTGAGCACGGAGAGGGGGATTCAAGAGCTGGTGCCCTCCCCAAATATAATAAGGGCTATTGTAATCTACCAATAGGTTGGTGCACTGACCACCAATGATTGTGGGACTGGCTTTTTAAAGGTAATTAAATATAAATGTAAGCAACCCTAAAATGTTTGTCTTTTTTTCCTTTATTTATAATTTTATAAAAATTTGACTATTTATAATATTATGCACAGTCATTCTACACTGTACCCAAACAAAATTTTTATTATTTTCCTATGGTAGTATTTGATCACCACGCCATCCAAAAGTCAAAGTCTACCATTACATACAAGAGTCAAAGACTACTGCGCCATCCAAGAGTCAAAGACTACTGCGCCATCCAAGAGTCAAAGACTACTGTGCCATCCAAGAGTCAAAGACTAGAGTGTTATTCAAGAAACAAAGACTACCGTGCTATCCAAGGGTCAAATACTACTGCATCATCCAAGAATCAAAGACTACCGTGCCATCCAAGGGTCAAATACTACTGCATCATCCAAGAGTCAAAGACTAGAGTGCCATTCAAGAGACAAAGACTACCGTGCCATCCAAGGGTCAAATACTACTGCATCATCCAAGAATCAAAGACTACCACGCCGCTCTCGTCAGAATAAAACAAATGATTCTGAATTAGTATATATGCATTTGTAATGTTATTACGTTGAATTAATTTCCCCATTCCCAACTGACTTTGTTTGTTGGAACCCGCACATGAATATTAAATGATTGTTCTCTCAATTTCAACCCCCAATACAAAAAGAATCTTATTAGAATAATCATGCTACGCTCACTAGAATAAAAAGAATGGACCTGACAATTTTTTTCAGATTTGTTGAAATTCGTGACTTTTGTTATTCGGAGATTCAGATACATTCAAATCACACAAATTTCGACTCGTAACAAAAAAAGGATTAACACACTCTGCCAAATTCTAGGTCATTGTAATTGGCAAAGCTCCAACATGTCTTTACTCTTATGCTTTTTTTAGTGAATTTTGCATTTTGCAGTTCATTTAACCTGGTTTCCTATGGGACACGTTCACATCTATGCATTTTTCAGCTGCTGCATTTTTGGAAAGGGTCAAGGACTCTTTTTCCAGCAGGAGATTGCGTTTTAATAATGTAATAGACTTCAATGGACCTGCACCAAAAAGTTTTGAGTTTTTGATGTGCTTTGCGTCATTTATTTTTTTTGTTAAAAGGAAAGTATGACAGTTCTATTCAAAAACACAAAACAAAATGCACTGGAAAAACGCATCAACCACAACCTGCATAGATGTGAACCTAGCCTGAGGCAGCATGGGTGGATACAGGGCAGATAATTTTCAGCGCCCAGAGGTGGATAAACGCCACCTCTGGATGCATCTCTATGGCCACATACAAACTGGCCAATTAGCTGTGGCTAGTTTGTGTCCGACTACAAAATCTGCGACCCTGGACGCACATGCTTTTTTTGGATGAGCGGTTACATGCAAATAGCGATGGCACTGGCCATTGGTTTATACAGAGTACAGCCACTGCTGTTTGCAGACACAGTGTGCATGCAGAATGCAGCTCTGCTGGCCAAAATCTACTGATTCTCACTCCTGTCCACTTGTCTGAATGTAGCCTTAGCGCCCCCAATTTCTAGTGGCGCACCTCTAACTCTTCAACAAAAAGTGCTGGAAAATCAAATGTAATTTCAGGATTATAGATGCCATAGGTATGTGAATGTACCTCTAGGTGTCGTCTCTTTATACCTGACCATATATTTTGTTTTCTTAGCTACACCAACTTGCTTTAAAGCCAAACCCTGTGCACAAAAACTTTCTTGTTCAATATTTTTATTGAAAATTTTTTCAGCAGTATAACAGAATATTGAAATAATAAATCTCCCCAACCGGGAGCCAACATGGCCCTTCGGTAGGGTTTATCAAAAACAAAATTTAAAAATATAACAAAATATTAATACAACCACAAATATATAAGACATATCGGTGAAATAGAAAAGAAGAAAGAAGAGAAAGAGAAAGTGCATCTGTGATATGGTTATCAGAAAGGAGCGGAGGGAGGAACCCATTACCTGAATCTATCATTGGGGGGAGTTAAGGCAAGTGCCCCGGATATAGGGGAACCTTGATATAGCGAGCCCAGGGATCCCAGGTCGCTTCAAACCTGGGCACCCTGTCTAATAATCTTGCCGTGATTTGTTCTTGAGTCATAATCCAAGTAATTTTCCGCTTGGCAACTATCAAAGAAACCTTGTTTGCTTTCCATGCCTTTGCAATAGTAAGTTTTGCTCCTAGAAGCATAAAAAAAATAAGATTGGTGGTGTGTTTGGGTCACCTTCTACTCCGAGGTTCAGTAGTCCGATAGTGGGGGTTTGTGGAATTCCAAAGCCTGTAACTTTCCGTACCAGGTGGAAAAATCTGTTCCAGAAGCCTCTGATACGTGGGCAAGTCCACCAAATATGGTGCATAGTGCCCACCTGCTGACAATCCCGAAAGCAAAGAGGTGAGTGCACAAAAACTTTCATTAAATACATTCCTCAATAGCCACAAAGGATATAAATCCACTTTGTGTGCAACAAATACCTTTGCAAACCAAGGTATCACCTTGTAAAAGTAACATCATCAGTGTGCTGTACATAGCCTGTGCAGAGAGCAGAGCTGTGGGAGGGGCCCAGCAGCCACACCCACTACAGGCTGCCTGCAGAAAACTACAGGAGGGGGTGGAAAAAAGACCAGTCCCCCTGCACAAGCACAGAGAGCAGCAGTGACCGGTCTTTATTACAAGAACGAAAAGTCTCACACTGGATTACTGCACAGATCTGGAAAAAATTTACAAAACACAAGATTCAAGGAAGAATACACACAACCTTTGTATTTAGACAATATTTGCTTGTCCCGGAGGTCAGCCTTAACATATCCTGCCAACACAAAACCTCGGCCACTGTGATCCCTAGAGAAGCCTTGCTATTTTTTATTTTTTATTCATATGGATAAAAACGGTTCCCAGCAATATGCTAGAAAAGTTAAAAAACAAAAACCTTAAGGTAGAAGCTTTACTGGGTATTTTTTTATTCCCATTCATAGAGTAAGAGCTCCCTCGTGTGGTAAAACTGAACTTTGCACTTTTATTGATCTGTCACCAGCTCTCATTTGCACATGTTTTTTTTACTGTCTCTATAAATTCATCTTTCTCACCCAGAGTATTAATGCTTGCATTGTATTCTGTAGCAAACTAAAGATAAAACCATTTTTTGTCTCCTTCATTGTAACTATCAAAGAAAAAAAAAACACCATTCCTGGCAATGAATGTTACAATCTAATATCTTTGTACAGATGCACAGAAGTACAATTTATATTGCTAGTTCAGTTAACCACTTGACCTCTAGAAGGTTTTACCCCCTTCATGACCAGGGCATTTTTTGCTATAGAGCACTGTGCTACTTTGACTGATAATCGTACGGTCATGCAGCAATGTATGCAAATTAAATACATTTTTTAATAATTCACACAAATAGAGCTTTTTTTTGGTGGTATCTGATCACCATTGCAATTTTTATTTTTTAAATGAAAAAATACCACAGATTTAAAAAAATTATGATTTTCTTAATTTTTGTTATAAACTTTTGCAAACAAATAATCTTTATTCATACAATTAGGTCAAATGTATATTATTTAGTCTGTAGGAAAGTTATAGAGTCCACAAACTATGATTTATATATATTTGAAAATTGATTAATCCTGATATACTGATGGCCTGTCTCATTTCTTGAGGCCCTAAAATGCCAGTAGAGTACAAATATCCCACAAATGACCCCTTTTTGGAAAGGAAACGGTCCAAGGTATTTAATAAGAGGCATGGTCAATTATGGTCAAAAGTTGTAATTATTTGTCCAATTTTTTTGAAAAATCAAGATTTTTTTTCACCCAATTTATTTTTACATACTGTCCATTTTTTTCTTATTTTTTTTTTACTAACCAGTACACAGTCATCATATGACTGGTGTGGCAGTGATCAGGGATACTTACTGCTGACAGTATGTAAAAAAAAATTATAATAATTTTATTTACATTTTTAAAAGTTTTTTGTTCTTTTCTTAGATTTTTTTTAAACATTTTTGTTTTACATCCTGCCATCAGAGTAGTTCACTGTCACCATAGTGACACTGTACTACTCTGGGGGGGATTTTTTTCTTTAAACTAATATTGCCTATAACATCAATGATCACTGTTATAAGCAATAGTTTAACTGTCATGAAAGGCTTTCATTCATGACAGCTTACTTACTATTGTAATGCTGTAATTGGCTGCATCTAATCACATAGTACAGTGTGCCAGGTACCATGTGATAGCTATGGGCCAATCACAGCTTCACAACAGTAAGCAAGCTGTCATAAATGGAAGCCTTTCGTGACAGTCTTGCTTACATTGTAATCATGTGATTGTTATAATTGGTCATAGCGATCACATGATACCCCAACCACTCACAGAGACCAGGTACCAATCACAGTGATCGGCTGTACTATTACGCTGAGCTTGTAGCTGCCGCCCACTAGCAGTAAATCTACTGTTAGTGGGCGACAAGTGGTTAAGGAGTGGCTAGTGTAGGGGTTATAGGGAGGGTTAGTGTTAAAGTGGTTGTAAACTCTTACATATACCCAGTGAAGTGACTCTCAGAGATTAAACAAATCTTCCTACATAAGTTGTACCTGTTTATCTGCAGTCTTCTCTTCTATACAACCATTCAGCAGTGGCAGCTGGTGTTTTTTTTTTTGGGGGGGGGGGCAGCAAACAATTGTCCCGACTGTCACACCCCCAGCTCCGGGTCACGGGAGGCTCTGACAGGAGGGTGGGGTGAGAAGAGAGTGAGCGGGATTTACACAGATCCCGCTCTTGTCACTAAGCTGCAGCGAAGGGAAGGGGGGGCAGCCCACAGCCATACACAGACGAGAGGAGAGCTGGCTTCCTTCTCTACAGCTCACTCTCTCTCATACCAGCAGCACAGTGGGCTGGGGGAGGGGTGACAGCTGGTCTGCACTTACACCACCCACGATCCCTTCCTTCTCCGCAGACTATTGAGAGCAGTGAGGTGGACAGAGCCAAGCCGTGGTGCGCCATCTTCCTACTCCCTGCTCAGGCTGCTCTGTACGTCACCGCCAGAGACTGCACAATCAGTGGCTACCACCAGCACACCCCCTGCCTCCTCTTCCACTCCAACCACTGCCACACAAATCACAAAACTGGATGGGTTCGGAGCGCAATGCTCTGCGCCCCGAGTCCACCCTTTTTTTAAACCAATTAGAGCCTCTGGCTCTAATCATGTGCTTCAACCCAGAAAGCAGGGGGGCAGAGAGCTGAAATTACACTCTGCAGAACTCAGTGAGGAGAGCTCTGAGAGCTGATTGGAGGGAAGGTACACCCCCCCTCTTCACACAGCACACAGGAACAGAGCTGAGGCTCTAAATCAGCTGGAGCTCTCTCCCCTGTCACCTTTTTTTCTGTTGGTGTCAGGAAAACTTGTCAGAAGTGATTAATGTTGGTAGCAAAGGAAGCAGCAGACAGAAATGACACTTAGTGCTCTTAATTGAAACAAGTACACACTATAGAGGGATATGCCGCGTACACACGTACGGACTTTTGCCGGCGGACCTAAGTCCAGCGAACAATCCGCTGGACTTTCCCGCTAGGTACGCCGGACTAAAAAGCGAACGGACTTGACCACACACGATCACGCAAAAAGTCCGGCGGTTCACGCGATGACGTACGCACGTACGACGGGACTAGAAAAAGGAAGCTCGAGATCCCAAACGACACCCTTTGGGCCCCGTCAGCTAATCTCGTGTATATCGCGTGTTAGTTGACGTTTGGTTAGAGACGATTCGCGCTTCTCAGACTTCTGCTTAATTCGTTCGCTTCTGCCGTTCAGTTTGTGCTTGTGAGGTTTGTATCTGGCTTTCAGTGCGTGTGGATCAGTTCCTACCTGTTCTCAGGCCGTTCTGGTCCGCTCGTTCCTGTTTTTCAGGTCGTTCTTCATAGGCCTTGCTGTTCTTCAGTGCGTTCTGTTAAGTTGTTTGTTTGATCAGCCGACCGTTTTGAAGCCATGGAGTGTGGACGTACTCGGGAACGAGTTCGTGCTGTGCAGGGGCTCGGTGTTGCGGTTAGCACCTTGGCACGAGCCCGGTCCATGAACAGGGTGAGGAGGAGTTCATGGACCAAGAATTGGTTGCGCCAGCGTGACCAATTCTCGCATATGCCTTTGCTCCGTGAGATCCGTGAGAATAATCCTGATGATTTCAGGAATTATCTCCGGATGACGGACCCCATTTTTCACCGTCTGTTGGCTTCGCTGTCCCCTTATATTAGCAGGCAGAATACCTGCATGCGGCAAGCCATCAGTGCGGAGCAGAGGCTAGTCGCCACGTTGCGTTACTTGGCGACGGGGAGAAGCTTGCAGGACCTCAAGTTCACGACAGGCATCTCCCCCCAGGCTCTGGGGCTCATTATTCCAGAGACCTGTTCTGCCATTATCCACGTCCTGCAGGAGGAATACATTAAGGTAAGTCTTCTCTTTTAAAATTACCTATGTCTTGTATGTTTGTTAATGTAGTGCATCAATGTCATCATTAGCTAATTACCATGATAGGACTATTCTATGAATGTCGCCTATTCCTTTTTTTTTTGGTTTTTTTTTTTTTTGTTTTTTTCTAGTATTTTATGTTTGACTTATCGAAATAGTTTTAAGAATGTATTATTTAGTGGGTCACATGCATATTTGCTTGCACCAACCTCCCCAGCATGGAAGCTTGGCCCCCTAAACACCCCTAGCCTAGTCACTTTCTTTGGTTAAAAATGTATATTACCAGCTCCATTGTACAGCTTTACTCACCCCCCCCTTTCACCCCCCTTGACCCTCATTTTTAAATTGATTGCATGTGTTTTTGGTCAGCTTGTAATTATCCCCACCCCCCCCACACCCCCTGATAATTAATATCATGTGTTTTTGGTCAGCTTGTAATTATCCCCACCCCCCCCCCCCCACCCCCCTGATAATTAATATCATGTGTTTTTGGTCAGCTTGTAATTATCCCCACCCCCCCCCACACCCCCCTGATAATTAATATCATGTGTTTTTGGTCAGCTTGTAATTATCCCCACCCCCCCCCCACACCCCCTGATAATTAATATCATGTGTTTTTGGTCAGCTTGTAATTATCCCCACCCCCCCCCACACCCCCTGATAATTAATATCATGTGTTTTTGGTCAGCTTGTAATTATCCCCACCCCCCCCACACCCCCCCTGATAATTAATATCATGTGTTTTTGGTCAGCTTGTAATTATCCCCACCCCCCCCACACCCCCCCCCTGATAATTAATATCATGTGTTTTTGGTCAGCTTGTAATTATCCCCACCCCCCCCACACCCCCTGATAATTAATATCATGTGTTTTTGGTCAGCTTGTAATTATCCCCCCCCCCCCCCACCCCCCCCTGATAATTAATATCATGTGTTTTTGGTCAGCTTGTAATTATCCCCACCCCCCCCACACCCCCCTGATAATTAATATCATGTGTTTTTGGTCAGCTTGTAATTATCCCCACCCCCCCCACACCCCCTGATAATTAATATCATGTGTTTTTGGTCAGCTTGTAATTATCCCCACCCCCCCCACACCCCCTGATAATTAATATCATGTGTTTTTGGTCAGCTTGTAATTATCCCCACCCCCCCCACACCCCCCTGATAATTAATATCATGTGTTTTTTGTCAGCTTGTAATTATCCCCACCCCCCCCACACCCCCTGATAATTAATATCATGTGTTTTTGGTCAGCTTGTAATTATCCCCACCCCCCCCACACCCCCTGATAATTAATATCATGTGTTTTTTGTCAGCTTGTAATTATCCCCACCCCCCCCCCCCCCCTGATAATTAATATCATGTGTTTTTGGTCAGCTTGTAATTATCCCCACCCCCCCCACACCCCCCCTGATAATTAATATCATGTGTTTTTGGTCAGCTTGTAATTATCCCCACCCCCCCCACCCCCCCCCTGATAATTAATATCATGTGTTTTTGGTCAGCTTGTAATTATCCCCACCCCCCCCACACCCCCTGATAATTAATATCATGTGTTTTTGGTCAGCTTGTAATTATCCCCACCCCCCCCCCACACACCCCCTGATAATTAATATCATGTGTTTTTGGTCAGCTTGTAATTATCCCCACCCCCCCCCCCCACCCCCTGATAATTAATATCATGTGTTTTTGGTCAGCTTGTAATTATCCCCACCCCCCCACACACACCTTTAATTAATTGCATGTGTATTGTGTGACCTTACCATTATTTACTCCCCACCCACATCCCCATTATTATCTTCTCTGGTCCATCAGAGGGGTCATCAATCAGAGATTTGTCCCTTTTATCCTTAATCTTTTGGCTTTATTTCAAGGATTTACAAAATAAATACATATGTTCTTCCAAATTGTTTTTTAATTTGTTGCATTTAGTTTGGTGTTTTGGCTGGTTTATAATTTCAATTGTATCTTTCTGTTTGACTTCACAGTGTCCCTCCACGCCACAGGAATGGCAGACTGTGGCTTCCCAGTTTGCTGCCCGTTGGGACTTTCCCAACTGCGGAGGGGCGATTGACGGCAAACACGTGCGAATTGTGCCCCCACCCCATTCGGGGTCATACTATTGGAATTATAAGGGGTTCCATAGTATCGTGTTGATGGCGGTGGTGTCGGCACACTATGAATTTCTGTATGTGGATGTGGGGAAAAACGGCCGGATGTCGGACGGAGGAGTCTTCAACCACACGGAGTTCGGTCATCGTCTCCAAACTGGTGGGCTGGAGCTGCCACCAGATGAAGATAATGTGGAGGGACTCCCGTTCGTCTTCATTGCCGACGAGGCGTTCGGTCTGGGTGACCATCTGATGAGGCCATTTCCCCAACGATCCCTCACCCCTGAGAGGAGGATTTTTAATTATCGGTTGGCCAGAGCAAGAAGGGTGGTGGAAAATGCCTTTGGTATTATGGCCAACCGTTTCAGATTGCTCCTTACATCGCTACATCTGGCAGAGTACAAACTCAATACTATTATTCTTGCATGCTGTGTCATGCACAATTATTTACGGAAACATTCAGGAACATACTCCTTACCAATTGGCCCTGAGGCCGGAGTGGAAGGCAACATGACAGGGCTGGATAATCGCCCTCTTGGTTCCGCACCACAATCAGCCCAGCAAGTGCGGGACCTTTATTTACAGTATTTTAATGGTAGGGGGGCCATTGAAATGGCAGCAGACCCTTAAACCATCTTTTTCATTTACAATGAATAAATACAGTTATTTATGTTTGAAATATTGGTCGTTTCGTATTGTTTGGCTTTTAATTTGGCCTGTTTTATATGTTGTCCTAGTGCACATCTTAATAGTGGCAAACTTGTTTAGCGTTTAGTAAATAAGCCCCTTTGTCAATGAACCACAACATGTTTTTGTCAAACTGGTAGTATTTAAAAAGAAGAAGCCACACATTTTTGAATTTGTGCAAACATTATTTTTTTTATTATAGTGCACATCCAAAACTTTTTTTTTTTTTTTGTTTTTTTTTTTTTTTTTTTTTGTTGTTTTGTTTTTTTTGGTTTTTTTTTTTTTTTTTTTTTTTTTTTTTTTTTTGAACATGATTTTTTTTTTTTTTTTTTTTTATTTTATCTTTTTGACATTTTTTTGGTGTTTTTTTAACAACATATTGTTTTTTTTTTTTTTGATTGATTTTTTAAAACAAACATAAAAACATGTTTAAAATGTTTAAAAATTTTGTCTTAGCATTTGAAATTATTTACACAATGTAAAAGTCCAGAACTTACAAAGTTCAACAGGTAACCCATGAACAGAAGAAGCCAAATTTTGAATATGCACACTAATTTAACTGGAAAATGGGTAATGTCAACATGTGCTATGTTCCATCATGGGGAATCAATGGACGTGTTTTGTGTGTGAAACCCCTTCCCTCTCACCTACTAGCATTAGGGGTTGCAAACACAAAATGCGTCCATTGAGATCCCCTGATGGCACATAGCACATGTTGACATACCGTGTGCATATTTAAAATTTGGCCTCTAAAATTAGTTAAACAGCGCTTCAAAAGGGGAATGAAGGACATGATTGATGTTAAGAAATGTAAAAGGGGTCTTTAGATTCTCCCCAAAACATCAATCATGTCCTTCATTCCCTGCTGCATGGTGGCCATCTCCTTCTGCATGTTTTCCAGCTGCAGATTCCAGGCCATGATCTGCCCAATAAGCCTGTGGGCACTGTCAGTGGTAAATGGCTCCGCAGCTTGTCGTTCCACAAACAGATCAGCATCACCTAAAAGTTGGGTAGAGAAAACACAAGAAAAAAAGTGTCAAAAACATGCAGACCTTAATTTATTAGCTCAATCTGTGTTCTGAGACACTCACTTGGTGGGGTGCAGATTTGATCGACTTCAACGACCTGTTCCGCCACATCCACGCGTGGGCTTGGGCTAACTGCCCAATTAGTCTGGTGAGGCCGGGAGGTCCTCGTAGGTTCGGACTGACGTCTGAGTCTTTTGCCCCCTATGGTAATGGAACACAAAAAGGTACACTTTTGAATCACACTGATATTTGAGTGCCAAAATAGGATTAGTAAACATTGTTTAAAAGTCTTGCCAATTATTAGCAGTTTGTTAGAAGATCCTACTTGAAGACAGAATTGAAATGTCTATCTAATGAAACTCCAATACTTAAAGCGCCCTTCAACCCTAAATTTGAACTTCCGCTCATTGGATCCCTGCACCCCTGTGGTGTCTTATTTTGAACGTTTTAGGGGGGATGGGTTGCAGATACCTGTGTAAGGCAGGTATTTGCACACACATCCGGCCCTAGACTCCCACAGAAGTATACGCCACATCCCGTCCCACCGTGCTGTCTGCTGGGACACACAGGGGTCCCCGAGCTTGCGCGGACCAGTCCTATTGCATTGCGCAACTGGCGCATGCCCAATAGTGACCCGGGAAGTGAAGCCGCAAACATTAATTTCATGATTGCAAGATCAGAGATTGTAGCTGCACCATCCAAGGGACAGGTGAGTGTACTTCTTTGAAAAGTCACCACCTACAGTATTTAGAGATGATGAGCATTTTTTGGGAATTGTGAGCATGAGACCCTGCTTAACATATTTATCCCCCCCCCCCAAAACAGCCTCTGGAGTCCCTGTGTAAGTTACCCGTAAAACCCTTACTACAGCAGTAATTGTATAGATAGTGACAATAATAAACAACCTTACAACTCCAACAACCCAAAGCCAGGTAAACTCAATAAACGTTATGAAGACAAACGGAACTTTCATCAAATATGCGCAAGTTTCACGAACGAATGGTAATAACATCTGCGCAAGTTTCAGGTACGAATGGTAATAACATCTGCGCAAGTTTCACGTACGAATGGTAATAACATCTGCGCAAGTTTCAGGTACGAATGGTAATAACATCTGCGCAAGTTTCACGGACGAATGGTAATTACATCTGCGCAAGTTTCAGGTACGAATGGTAATAACATCTGCGCAAGTTTCACGGACGAATGGTAATTACATCTGCGCAAGTTTCAGGTACGAATGGTAATAACATCTGCGCAAGTTTCACGGACGAATGGTAATTACATCTGCGCAAGTTTCAGGTACGAATGGTAATAACATCTGCGCAAGTTTCACGGACGAATGGTAATTACATCTGCGCAAGTTTCAGGTACGAATGGTAATAACATCTGCGCAAGTTTCACGGACGAATGGTAATTACATCTGCGCAAGTTTCAGGTACGAATGGTAATAACATCTGCGCAAGTTTCACGGACGAAGGGTAATTACATCTGCGCAAGTTTCAGGTACGAATGGTAATAACATCTGCGCAAGTTTCACGGACGAATGGTAATTACATCTGCGCAAGTTTCAGGTACGAATGGTAATAACATCTGCGCAAGTTTCACGGACGAATGGTAATTACATCTGCGCAAGTTTCAGGTACGAATGGTAATAACATCTGCGCAAGTTTCACGGACGAATGGTAATTACATCTGCGCAAGTTTCAGGTACGAATGGTAATTACATCTGCGCAAGTTTCAGGGACGAATGGTAATAACATCTGCGCAAGTTTCACGGTACGAATGGTAATTACATCTGCGCAAGTTTCACGGTACGAATGGTAATTACATCTGCGCAAGTTTCACGGACGAATGGTAATTACATCTGCGCAAGTTTCAGGTACGAATGGTAATAACATCTGCGCAAGTTTCACGGACGAATGGTAATTACATCTGCGCAAGTTTCAGGTACGAATGGTAATAACATCTGCGCAAGTTTCACGGACGAATGGTAATTACATCTGCGCAAGTTTCAGGTACGAATGGTAATAACATCTGCGCAAGTTTCAGGTACGAATGGTAATAACATCTGCGCAAGTTTCACGGACGAATGGTAATTACATCTGCGCAAGTTTCAGGTACGAATGGTAATAACATCTGCGCAAGTTTCACGGACGAATGGTAATTACATCTGCGCAAGTTTCACGAACGAATGGTAATAACATCTGCGCAAGTTTCACGGACGAATGGTAATTACATCTGCGCAAGTTTCAGGTACGAATGGTAATAACATCTGCGCAAGTTTCACGGACGAATGGTAATTACATCTGCGCAAGTTTCACGAACGAATGGTAATAACATCTGCGCAAGTTTCACGGACGAATGGTAATTACATCTGCGCAAGATTAGACATATCAAGTATAACCATAGTAGCGCACGTGCTTGACTTACTTTTTTTGATGGCTTTTCGAATTCTCCTGTATTGATCGTGCTCCCTGGATTTGATGTCGGACCATCGTTTGCGCAGTTGATCCTTGCCCCTTCGTACGCCGAATTTCTGCTCCAGGGTGCTGACGATTGTAGTGAGAATCTTGTCCTTGCGCAAGTTGGGACGAGGGTACGGGCCATTTTCCCCGTCGTAATCTTCCCTTTGGAGGATGTCCACCATCTCCACCATCTCTTCAAAGGCCATATTGGTGGCCTTATATCTGCTGCTGGATGTAGATGTGTTGGCTTCTTGGCTTTCCTCCGCGCTACTGGCTGAGAATGTGTCCGCCATATTCATGAATTAATTCACCAACAATGCAACGAGGGGAAGCGGGGCGGGGAATACTCGTCATGAGGAACGTCATGGGCGGGCGACGCGGAGGACGCAGGCGGACTTCGACGCGTGCGCAGTGTATATAAGGCTGTTTGAGGGGCCCACGTGTTCCCGAACGGAAGTAGCGAGCGCTCTGTACGAAGGTAAGTGTTTTCTAGGATGCATTACTGTGTTTTTTTTTTGGGTTTTGGGCCAGCATTTTTTAAGGATATGTGTGTGTTGCTGCCTGTGTGTAGGGGTTGCTGCCTGTGTGTAGGGGTTGCTGCCTGTGTGTAGGGGTGCTGCCTGTGTGGGGGTTGCTGCCTGTGTGTAGGGGTTGCTGCCTGTGTGGATGTGTTGCTGCCTGTGTGTAGGGGTTGCTGCCTGTGTGTATGGGTTGCTGCCTGTGTGTATGGGTTGCTGCCTGTGTGTAGTTGCTGCCTGTGTGTAGGGTTGCTGCCTGTGTGGATGTGTTG
This sequence comes from Lithobates sylvaticus, assembly GCA_028564925.1. Classification (NCBI taxonomy): domain Eukaryota; kingdom Metazoa; phylum Chordata; class Amphibia; order Anura; family Ranidae; genus Lithobates; species Lithobates sylvaticus. Next base: position 63,375,742 of record CM053026.1, read on the forward strand.
CTGCCTGTGTGTAGGGGTTGCTGCCTGTGTGGAGGTGTTGCTGCCTGTGTGTAGGGGTTGCTGCCTGTGTGTAGGGGTTGCTGCCTGTGTGTAGTGGTTGCTGCCTGTGTGTAGGGGTTGCTGCCTGTGTGTATGGGTTGCTGCCTGTGTGTAGGGGTTGCTGCCTGTGTGGAGGTGTTGCTGCCTGTGTGTAGGGGTTGCTGCCTGTGTGTAGGGGTTGCTGCCTGTGTGTAGGGGTTGCTGCCTGTGTGTAGGGGTTGCTGCCTGTGTGTATGTGTTGCTGCCTGTGTGTATGTGTTGGTGGGGGTTGCTGCCTGTGTGGATGTGTTGCTGCCTGTGTGTAGGGGTTGCTGCCTGTGTGTAGGGGTTGCTGCCTGTGTGGATGTGTTGCTGCCTGTGTGTGGGTGTGTTGTGTAATGTTTGTTAAGAAAAACTGGTTGTGCGTTTTAAGTAACATTTGTGTTTTTGGTCTTTTGTATTGCCATTACTAACAAAACAGAAACAAACATGTCATCACCCCAGTTGAATCCATTCAAGGACCAGCAGTTCATGTCCGAATTCATTGCCCTGTACAGAAAAAATACCAACCTGTGGCAGCTCAAGAACCCTTTGTATGGCAATAGGGATGTCCGGAAGGCAACACTGGGGCCACTTGTGGCTTTTGTGAAGACTAAAGTCCCCAACGCAAACACCAAGTTTGTGGAAGCCAGAATTGCAAGTTTAAGGCACATGTACAAGCGGGAGCGCAAGAAGATTGAGGAATCAGTCAGATCAGGAGCAGCAGCAGAGAATGTTTATGTACCCAAGCTGTGGTACTACAACCAACTGACTTTTATAGGTGACCAGATGGAACCCAGGGAATCACTGTCGACTCTTCCCTCCACCCTTCCCTCCACTCTTCCCTCCACTCTTCCCTCCACCCCAGCTGAGGCTTCCACGGAAGGAGAAGACCCCTCCACCTTGGAGCAGGCTGATGCGCCCAGCTGGAGCCAGGTATATATTTAGTAGCCTAAATTGTGATTGTGTGAATATTAATGCTGTCAACGTTAAAATGTGAAACAATTAACACCCTGAACTCAGAATTGTGAAAAAAACTGACAAAAATTATGCACACTTCTAAAAAGTGTTGGTGCAACATATCGATACATATATAGTGTATACATACATCCAGTAGTGGCAAAAAAAGCGTTAGACAACATTGGTGATCTGCTTGGAAAATGCAGGGGTCCAAATGATAGCCTTTTGGATCTTTTGGAAAATTTAGATGCTCGTTCCTAAGTTTACAATTGGATGATTGAGTAGGCCAGAAACCACAAAACAGGTGTTTGATTTTTGTTTTTATTTGCACACAGGATGAGCTGACCCAGGATGATGCCGGGACAAGTGGTATGGAGGAGGAGGAGGACATGCCCAGCGAGAGCCAGGAGGTGGCTGGGCCCAGCACGAGCCAGAGTGACAGCCAGACCCAATTAAGAAGTCTACCTCGACCCCTGCCCTTACCCCCAAGAAGGCCCAGGAGGATGACCATTGTGGAGGAGGAATCACTGGAACTGATTCGGAAGGCGAGTGCGATTCTCGACAAACCCCCCCTTCCAGAAGAGGGCTATGGCAGCTACGTGTCCAGCAGGTTGCTGCAAATGGAGAGGGGCCAACGGCACCTGTGTGAGGGCCTAATTTCTGAGGCAATTAGGGGGGGTTTGAGGGGTGAATTACGAGAATCCACCCGCCTGACCCATGAAGGCCCGACACCAACTTCTCCTCCTCCTCCTCCTCGTCTTCCTTCTCCTCCTCCTCCTCCTCCTCCTCCTCCTCCTCCTCCTCCTACCACAAGTCAGCCTCCAAGGAAGCGTGCAGGGAAGACTGCAGGGAAGAGTGCAGGGAAGCGTGGTGCGAAGAGTCGGAAGTGATTGCCTGGCTTCAGTCTGGTCTCACAGAAGACACAGGCTGTTGTAGTGCCACAGCTTGGGGACATAGATGTCATCTGCTGCTGTTCCTGGTCTGTCTGATTCCTGGTCAATCTTCTTGTGCTCCCTATATTGTATGAAATGTGCCCAAGCTTAATTTTTGGCTTCACAAACTTGGTGTCTGCCGTTGGGGCAAAAAGTCTTCACAAAATCTACAAGTGGCTCCAGTGTTGCCTTCCTATTTTGTTTTGCCTTGTTTGTTTTAACCAGAATAAATGGTCATTTAATTTTCATCAAATAATGATATACGTGCTTGTTATTCAAAAACATAGTTTCTTTAGGAGTAGGCAGGTACATGTCTAAACATTCATTTGACAATACAAGTGTAAAGTGCAAGTTCAATGGAACTGCAAGTGCAGTCGCTGGAAAGGTGAGGTTTAAGATCGGAATTAAGGGCAAGCTCTGCTGACTCCACAATTGTATCATGTGTAATAACTAATCCTTTTGATAACCAACAAATAATAAAAAATATCTATATAGAGATATATGTACATATATAATATATAGATATATATATATATATATATATATATATTTTTTTTTATACACGTATAGATCTATATATCTATATATATATATATATATATATATATATATATATATATATATATATATATCGATATATATTTTTTTGCGCTTATTGAGAAATATAGATATATTTTTCATTTGGTGATTTGGATATCTATATCTATATCTATATCTATATCTATATATATATATATATATATATATATATATATATATATATATATATATATATATATATATATATATATATATATATATATATATATATATATATATATATATATATATATATATATATATATACAAATATATAACTTCACTAAAGAATGCTGAAGAAAAAACGTTCGGGAGTACTCTGCGTGAATATACAAGCAGCGAGGCAAAATCATTCTTCAAGTACGATACCATACAAATCCCGCTGTCAGAAAAAAAAAAAAAAAAAAAAAATTTCAACAGCGTGACGATTGTGCGAGCTTCAAAACGAAGGATAGTTTTACCAGACCGAGCGAGTCCGAGACATAATAGCTACTGAGCATGCGTCCTTTTTGGTACGCCGGACCATACTAGACACGACCGGATTATCCGCTGGAGTGCCAAGTCCAGCGGAAAATTTGAGAACAAAACCTGAAACTTTAGTCCGCCGTAGGTTGGCCAAAAAAAGTCCGCCGGCGCCTACACACGAGGGGATTATCCGCTGGACTTCGGTCCAGCGGATAATCCCGCGGGATAGTCCCTTCGTGTGTACGCGGCATAAATGTTGTGGCTCTTCTTAGGCAGCAAATTGCTGAGCTGCAAAAATTTGGTGTTACCTACCAAGAAAAAGTTGTCGAACTAGAAAGTATAGTGAAAAGGCAACAGGAGAAGACTAGTACTCTGTGGAGACAACTGCTGGATCGAGGTGATACTAACACACATATGCCTCAGCCTCAACCATCTAAGTTTAATGGAGACCGCCATTACAGGGGTTTCCTTAATCAGTGTTGTATGTATATCCAAATGCACCCTGCTGTATTTCCTTCAGAGAAAAAGAAGGTAATGTTTATTATCGGATTTATGACTGGGGAAGCCCTAGCTTGGGCCTCCCCTTATATAGAACAAGACGGTGCCATTTTGAATAATCTTAAGACTTCTTTCAGTCACGATGAATCAAGTTTTTGATGATCCCAACCGCTGTGCTACTGCTGAAGTAAAGTTGCATAGCCTGCGGCAGGGTAAATGCTCTGTCGCTGAGTACAGAGTTGAATTCAGAGGTTGGATTGCAGATACCACATGGAAGCCTGCAGCACAAAACAGTCAGTCCCACCAAGGGCTTTCTGAACAGGTAGAGAATAATCTTTCCAGAGTAGATACTCCTAATGATCTTGAGGCTTTTGTTCAATTATGTATCCAAACTGGTCAGAGACTTACAGAAAGGAGGAAGGAGAGGCTGGGAATGTTTGGTAGTAATGATGGCATGTGTTTCTCTGCTTGTCAATTTGTTCAGCAGGATTTAAAAGTTCCTCCGGGTCCTAACACCCCCGAGCAGGTTGATGCTATCAAGAGATCCATTTCCATTCAGCAGAGAGAGGGAAGATGCTCAGAGAACTTATGCCTATATTGTGGAGACTCTGGTAATTACGCAGTTAATTGTCCTAACAAGGTTAGAAGAACAATTGCTGTGACTGATGTGCTTGTGCCTGAAAAAAATAAATTCCATTAGCCATTCAATCTCCCCATTGATTCTCGAAGATTTTGTCCCTTTCTCGGAGGGTCATGGAATTCCCTGCTCTGCTATGCTGGACTCTGGGGCTGGAGGTAACTTTATGGACATAGAGTTTGCTTAAAGCATTAATATCCAAGCAAGAAATACATCTGCTCCTATTGAGATGGAGAAGGTTGATGGTTCACCCTTATCTTTAGCACCTGTTACCTCCTGTTCTCCAGTTTGAGGCTTGCTATTATGAGACCATTAGCTTTCAGCGGATCACATCATCTAAATTTCCCATGATTTTGGGCATTCCTTGGTTCTCCACTCACAATCCCTCCATCAATTGGGGAACACGGACTATAGATTCCATGTCCTTCCATTGTAAGGAATACTGTAGATTACTTGGTCGGACAAGTTCTCCGCTGGTAATGGAATCACAGGTGGATTCCATTACTATGCAGTCATATGACAACTTGCCTCCACAATACCATGAGTTTCATGATGTGTGTGATCAGAAAAATGCTGATCAATTACCTCCTCGTTGCCCATATGATTGCCCTATTGAGGTGATCCCAGGGGCAGAAATGCCTTTCAACCGCATTTCAAACTGTCAGAATCTGCATTAAAGGGGCTCAGGGAATGGCTTGATGAGAATTTAGAGAAGGGCTTTATTAGAAAGACTCTACCTTGTGTTCATGCATAGGTTACAGGCACATGAATACAATAATTATTAAAAAACGTTATCCACTCCCTTTGATCTCTGAAATGTTGGAAAGAGTTCTGCCAAGACTTACGAGGGGCAAATAACCTTGTCCGTATTCTTCAAGGGGATGAATGGAAAACCATAAGCATGTTTGCACTGTATTTGAAAGATTAAGGCAGAATTTACTTTACATCAAATGGTTGAAATCACAGAAATGTGAGTTTGAACAGACCCTGCCTGTGTTCCTAGCCTGCTGGTTCCTGTGTGAGCTTCCCACTGCTAGATAGTGATGTCTCTTTGCTGGATTGGGCTGTCTTTTGCTGAATATATGGGGCTGTCTCTTTGCTGGATATATGAGGATGTCTCTTGGATTGGGCTGGCTCTTTGCTGGATGGGGATGTCTCTTTGCTGGATTGGGCTGTCTCTTTGCTATATTTCTGAGTCTCTTTGCTATATTTCTGAGTCTCTTTGCTATATGGGGATGTCTCTTTGCTGGATTGGGATTTCTCTTTGCTGAATATATGGGGATATCTCTTTGCTAGATGGGACCATCTCTTTTCTGGATTGATATGTCTCTTTGCTGGATTGGGAAGTCTCTTTGCTGAAAACATGGGGCTGTCTCTTTGCTGGATTGGGCTATATTTTTGCTGGAATGGGATGTCTCTTTGCTGTGTCAGATGTTTATACTGAAATATTAACAGTATTATATTTATAAAAATATGGAAAAATCTATGGTTTAGGAGATTGTTACATCTTTCCACAAATCAAACAAATACTTCAAATTCTTTTATCCATGCTAGTTTGAAGACAAGAATGAATACAATGATGTGCTGAAATATATATATTTATTAACTAAAAATTCAGTGCAAAATAATGTCAAATATATTTGGTGATGATACAAAAAAATATATAACTTCACATTTCAAATATATGGGTGATACAGATGATGAGACATTTTACCACAAGCTCTTGTTACATAATACCCTGTTTCAAAACTTCATGATGGCTTAATAAATAGCTTTCCGTGACTTTACATACATATGAAAACAAACTAGGTGTTGAATTTAACACATGTGATTTCTTCTCAAAACAAAGACCTTCTTAGCTTAAACCTCTTTTACAGTATATGAACAATTTTGTTAACCATATACAAACTTGGTAATATAACCAAGACTGATTTTTAAATAAAGGTACATTTAGAATCAATCTATGGTTCAACACATACTATAACTAATCAAATCATAATACTTTGAAGTCAGTTTTGTTGAGATATAACAAGATATGTATATCTTTGTTTAAAAGGGAGTAGAACTTGTACTGCAGTTAGAATTCAACTCACTCCAAAACTGACACTACCAACATTGATTAGTTTAGTTACGCATATGCTCAAACAACTTCAATTACCCAAAAGGTAAAAATATAAATTAATACATTACCAGAGATTTAAGAAATCTGTTGTTTTGAGAAGTATCAGCTGGGTGTCCCACAGGACTTCTCCAAACTCCTACATTCTTCTGTATTGTTTTTCTCCTGCTCGTCTCTCCGTGTCATGTGTATCCAGTCTATGTCCCCTCAGGAATGGGTGTAGAAATGCCTTTCACGTCGTAAGTGACGTCAAATACATGTCATTTCCTGGACAGACCTATAGAGAAATTATAGTGTCCTTACACATAGTTTTCAGTAGGGGCAGTATAGGATTAGAAATGAATATTGTTAAATGTTAGTTTATATGTCAAATTCAATTTATGAATGACCCTTGACATAGGCTTAACAGAAAACTATAAAATATCTAGAGCTGTCTCTTATGTGTCAATTTCCTAGATTTCTTGGCTTCTATTTAAATATATGTGTTTGATAAAATATACCCCACACAATTAACTCGTGTTCTAAATACCTTGGGAGTGAAGTCATGATTCTGACTAGAAGAATAAAAGATATTCATGAATATTCTCATTAAAGTGGTTGTAAACCCTTACAAACCACTTTGACCTACAGGTAAGCCTAGATTAAGGCTTACCTGTAGGCCCAATAAATATATTTAGAAAAGAAAAGGCACCGCTATCTATGGCGCATGCGACGTAGACAGCGGCGCGCAGGCACACTGAGCATGCCGGAGACCGCTCTCGTGCGCATGTGCGGGAGTGACGTCATCGCGACTCCAGCGAATGACAGCGCTGGAGCAGTGAGACCCGGGAGTCACTCCGGGAGTGATGGCAGTGGTGGAGGACGTGGACGAGGATCGCTTCGGGGGCTTCATTCTCAGGTAAGTTATGCCTTTGCCTTGCAGGTTCCGTTTTTTTTTTCCAAGGAGGCTTTACTTCCTCTTTAATAGAACTCCTAAACACACTAACTCATATACAGTATTTTAACCATATACCTCTCGTAGACTAATATTTCCATGATTAATATTCAACAATAGGTAATAAATATATATATGAATATTCTAAAAACTAATTATATATATATATATATATATATATATATATATATATATATATATATATATATATATATATTATGTATATGTATATATATATATATATATATATATAAATGCACAGACCGAAATATGTGTCATTGTTCAATTAATTATGCCTATAATTTCTCCAATATAATTTACTAATATATTTGGAATTATTGCTAATATAATTGCGTATGCAGTAAAGGATACAATATGTTTCATATGGTCGTTTTTGAATAAGCCTTATTTTGTTTCTCAATCCTGAAAAGGAAAAAAAAATATGTGTGTTTTTGTCCAGTGTTTTTGAACCCTTGGATTCACATTCTTCTTCTGGCTAATATAAACATCAGCCTTCTAACATCAACATTAGCTTTCAGGCCAAGACTGGTCCGTTAATACATGACCTAGGATAATTCAAGTTAAAATGGGGTTGTCTCGGTTTGATCGGGCTGTCTCTTTGCTAGATTGGGCTGTCTCTTTGCTGAATATATGGGGCTTTCTCGTTGCTAAATATATGGGGATGTCTCTTTGTTTGATTGGGCTGTCTCTTTGCTGGATGGGGATGTCTCTTTGCTGGATTGGGATGTCTCTTTGCTATATGGGGAATCTCTTTGCTGGATTGAGATGACTCTTTGCTGGATTGGGCTGTCTCTTTACTGGATTGGGCTGTCTCTTTGCTGAATTGGGTTGTCTCTTTGCTGGATATATGGGGATGTCTCTTTTGTGGAGAAAAAAACATTCCCCTCTGGGTGATCTATGTGTATTGCAAGGACTTCAACAAACTTTGTTGCAGATTCCTACCTTTTGTTATTCTGAAGTGATCCCTGTGTGTTCCTCTGTGCCTCTTTAGTGAGTAGGTCTAATAAGAGTTGTTTCATAATTATCTATCAGGTGTGCACATGCAGGGCACTAATGAGGAAATCTGCTGGGCCTGCATCCCTTTAGACGTGTTCCTACAGGGAGTATCTCACCAAAAATTACATTTTTGTTGCAGGGGATGCCTGAAATCTGACTTGTATCTTAGGCAGACTTCTGAGAAAATTGGTGAGCCAATCACACAAGCAGGAAATTATGTTTCTGGGGGGTGGTCAGTACACACTCTGTGTACAGAAAAACTCCAGGTAGCCATATTGCAATGCATTCTCCGAAAATTACAGTAGCTGAAGGTTGAAAAGCAAAGGTAATTTTTAATAACATTCAATTACAATATGACTTGTGTCGCAATTGTATACACTATATTATTTTACTGTTAACCCCCTCACTGCCAGTGACATTTATACAGTAATCAATGCATTTGTATAGCACTGATCGCTGTATAAATGTGAATGGTGTCAAAAGTGTCCGATCTGTCCACCGGAATGTCACAGCCTCGATAAAAATCTCAGATCGCCATGATTACTAGTAAAAAATTAATAAACTTAGTTTGTAGACACTATAACTTTTGCGCAAACCAATAAATATACGATTATTGCGATTTTTACATAATAATACATATAGGCCTAAACTAAGGAAACAACTTAATTTTTTTTTTTAATTGGGATATTTATTATAGCAAAAAGTAAAAAATATTGTGTTTTTTTTTCAAACTTGTCGCTCTTCTTTTGTTTATAGCGCAAAAAATAAAAACCACAGAGATGATCAAATACCACCAAAAGAAATCTCTATTTGTGGGGAAAAAAAATTATAAATATTTCATTTGGGTACAGTGTAGCATGACCGCGCAATTGTCATTCAAAATGCAACAGCGCTGACAACTGAAAATTGGCTTGGGCAGGAAGGGGGTTAAAATGCCCTGTATTGAAGTGGTTAAATTTGCTATGGGAGGATAGATTGGGGGAGGGTCATTAAAAAGATAGTGCAGTTAGTGTTAGTATAGGGTCCTACTCAAAAGAGTCTAACTTGTTGTGGTGGCAGAATTAATATTTTTGACAAAATATACTGTAATTCCTTATTGGTAAATCTTGAAAGCACTGCTGACTTGGAATACATTTTTAATTTTCATATATTAAGCTGTAAGAGTGTTAAAATAAAGTGGAAGCACTGAAGGACTCGTGGGATGGCCAGTGGACAGGCCCTGGAGAATGTTTGTGGTCAGGCCTGGTGGCCCAGGCCTAAAGCTGTGTAAGGGGCCCCAAAATTTCTGATGGATGGCCAATTGTTAGGGGTAGTGTTATAGGGAGTGTTAATGTTAGAGGTAGTGTTATAGGAAGGGTTAGTGTTAGGGTGGTGTTATAGGAAGGGTTAGTGTTAGAGGTAGTGTTATAGGGAGGGTTAGAGTTAGGGGCAGTGTTATAGGGAGGGTTAGAGTTAGGGGTAGTGTTATAGGTAGGGTTAGTGTTATAGGTAGTGTTATAAGGAGGGTTATGTTATAGGGAGGGTTAGAGTTAGAGGTAGTGTAATAGGAAGGGTTAGTGTTAGGGGTAGTGTTATAGCAAGGGTTAGTATTATAGGAAGGGTTAGTGTTAGAGGTAGTGTTATAGGGAGGGTTATGTTATAGGAAGGGTTAGAGTTGAGGGTAGTGTTTATAGGAAGGGTTAGTGCTAGGGGTAGTGTTATAGGGACAATTCATGTGAGGGGAAGTATTATAGGGAGGATTAGTGTTAGGGGTAGTGTTATAGGGACAATTCATGTGAGGGGAAGTGTTATAGGAAGGGTTAGTGTTAGGGTAGTGTTATAGGGACAATTCATGTGAGGGGAAGTGTTATAGGGAGAATAAGTGGTATCGGTAGTGTTACAGGCAGAGGTAGTATTAAGGGTGGTGTTATAGGGAGGGTTAGCGGTAGTGTTATAAGAAGGTCTAGTGTTAGGGGTAATGTTATAGGGGGGTTAGCATTAAGGGTAGTGTTATAGGGAGGGTTAGTTTTAGGAGTAGTATTATAGGGAGGATTAGTGTTAGAGGTAGTGTTATGGGAGGGGTTAGTGGTAGGTTTAGTGTTAGGGATGGTGTTATAAGAAGGGTTAGTGTTAGGCGTAGTGTTATAGGAATGGTTAGTGTTGAGGGGTAGTGTTGTAGGGAGGGTTAGTGTTAGGGGTAGTGTTGTAGGGATGGTTAGTGTTAGGAGTAGAGTTATAGGGAGGGTTAATGTTAGGGGTAGTGTTATAGGGAGGGTTAGTATTAGGGGCAGTGTTATAGGAAAGGTTAGTGTTAGTTTTTTTTTTAGGGAGGGTTAGTGTTAGTGTTATAGGAAGGTTAGTGTTAGGGCCAGTGTTATAGGGAGGGGTAGTGTTATAGGGAAGGTTAGTGTTAGGGTAGTGTTATAGGGAGGGTTAGTGTTAGGGGTGGTGTTATAGGGAGGGTTAGTGTTAGGGGCAGCGTTATAGGGAGGGTTAGTGTTAGGGGCAGCTATAGGGAGGGGTAGTGTTATAGGGAGGGTTAGAGTCAGGGGTAGTGTTATAGGTAGTGTTATAAGGAAGGTTAGTGTTAGGGGCAGTGTTATAGGGAGGGGTAGTGTTATAGGGAGGGTTAGAGTTAGGGGTAGTGTTATAGGGAGGGTTAGTGTTAGGGGTAGTGTTATAGGAAGGGTTAGTGTTAGGGGCAGTGTTATAAGAAGGGTTAGTGTTAAGGTAGTGTTGTAGGGAAGGTTAGGGGTAGTGTTATAGGGAGGGTTAGTGTTAGCTGTAGTGTTATGGGGAGGTTTAGTGTTAGGGGTGGGGTTATAGAGAGGATTAGTGTTAGGGGTGGTGTTATAGAAAGGGTTAGTGGTAGTGGTAGTGTTATAGGGAGGGTTAGTGTTAGCGATAGTGTTATAGGAAGGGTTAGTGTTATGGGCAGTGTTATAGGAAGGGTTAGTGTTAGGGGTGTTTATATAGGGAGAGTTAGTGTTAGGGGTGGTGTTATGGGGAGGGTTAGTGTTAGGGGCAGTGTTATAGGAAGGGTTAGTGTTAAGGTAGTGTTGCAGGGAAGGTTAGGAGTAGTGTTATAGGGAGGGTTAGTGCTAGGGGTAGTGTTATAGGAAGGGTAAGTGTTAAGGTAGTGTTGCAGGGAAGGTTAGGAGTAGTGTTATAGGAAAGGTTAGTGTTAGGGGTAGGGTTATAAGGAGGGTTAGTGTTAGGGGTAGTGTTATAGGAAGGGTTAGTGTTAAGGTAGTGTTGTAGGGAAGGTTAGGGGTAGTGTTATAGGGAGGGTAAGTGTTAGCTGTAGTGTTATAGGGAGGGTTAGTGTTAGCTTTAGTGTTATAGGGAGGTTTAGTGTCAGGGTGGGATTATAGGGAGGATTAGTGTTAGGGGTGGTGTTATAGGAAGGGTTAGTGGTAGTGTTATAGGAAGGGTTAGTGTTGGGGCAGTGTTATAGGGAGAGTTAGTGTTAGGGGTGGTGTTATAGGGAGGGTTAGTGTTAGGGGCAGTGTTATAGGAAGGGTTAGTGTTAAGGTAGTGTTGTAGGGCAGGTTAGGAGTAGTGTTATAGGGAGGGTTAGTGTTTTTCCTATTGCAGCGAGCGCGAGATGTACAGTACCCTGCAGCCAAAAACCAGCGATAGGATCGCGCTGGAAACATTCTCGCGGGCAGGTGCTGTAGCTGCCCTTGCGTCGTATTTGGTCCGTCGGACCAGCATACAGACGAACGGGCTTCCCGATAGGAACTGGGTCCGGCGGAGTACCGGCGGGAAAATTTAAAACATGTTCTATTTCTCTATTTCTCAGATTTTTGGACAGCAAAGGTCCAATGAAGCCCACACACGATCGAATTGTCCGACGGATTCGTTCCGTCTGACCTTTGCTGTCAAAAAGTCTGGTCGAGTGAACGTGGCATTAGTCCTTTCGTTGCCAGAGCTGTTTTTTATTTCTTACACACGTTTAAATAATCTTCTGAGGCCTGAAGATTAATTAAAACCTCTGAATATTTTCTGAAAGCAGAGACCATGGAGAAAAATATGTTACCTCCAAATTTTCATGCCATACAATATTAAGCAACGCTTTCTCAAGTGCAAATTTTCATTAAATAAATTGCGCTCCATTCGCTTTTTCCCAGTCACAGCCGCTGGTAAAGATGTGCACAAAGAAAAAATATGTTTCGTTTCGGATTCATTCGGTAAGTTAATAATTTAGTTTCATCATATTGGTTACATTAGAAGGATTCAATTTCAGATTCTGTTTGATATATTTGGAATTTGTTTCGTATATTCGGATTTGTTTAGTATAGTCCTTGTTCTATATCGATTCATATTTTGGGAAGTTATTTCGGAAGATTCTGATACATTAATTATACTATTACAAATGCTTCAAACATTAGGGCTTGGTTCACACTGCCGTGCTACTTTGCATTGCGACTTGCTTATGACTTGATACGACTTCAGTGTGACTTTCTTGCGACTTTGGCCAATCATATCAATACAGAGTGTGACACATATTATTGAACTTACAAAACCCCCTGAAGTCGCAGCCAAAGTCGCAAACGACTTCCTTGCGACTTTAGTGATTTTAACATTACAAAAGACTCAAACTATCACATCCTGTCATCCGAACAAAACAAATGAATATGAATTAATTTGTTGTTTTTGTTATAATTTATTTTTGATTTGTTGAAATTTGTTACTATTGTGATTCGGATACATCTGAATCTCTGAATTACAAAAACTTTGTCCGAATTTCGATTCGTAACAAAAAATCGCACATGTCTAGTGACTGGGTAAAGTGAGAGCTGAACCCGGAAGCGGTGTAAATCATGTTGCTTCCATGTTCATTCTAGTAGGGAAGATCAGAGAATGGATGTTAACTCATCTCCCTCTCTTCTACCTGAAGGCTTGGGGACCCCCACCATGGGGGTTACACTACTAGGTGTCAGTGGAAGAAATTTAGTGGCTCTCTAGGTACCGGATTAAGTCCACCTCACAACCGGCAATCAGCTTGTCAGATTTACATCTACTCCCAGCTGCTAGTGTGTAAAATTCCCCTCTGCTGCCCATGGGCATCCACAGGTAGGGGCAAGGGGGGCAATTTCCCCCCCTGGAATCGACAAGGTGTTGCAGTTGCCAGCTGCAGTGCCCGCCGCTGACTTTTTCTGAGTCAGCCGGCTGCCCTCTGTTCTGACAAATCTGATGTCCCTCCCTCACCCCCGGCCCAATCATCTTCAGTGATTGGCTGCCTGCCTGTGTATGTGTTGTGTAGATCCGGCCGGGGCCGCCCACTCAGTGCAGTCAGTGGCCGAGCCACTGATTGATATGCTGCCAGTGCCTACTCATCAACACATCACAGGAAATCATGACCTAAAGTGAGTGGCATTTACAGTTGCAATCAACAGAAGAACCACGGGTAACAGCAGCTAGGAGGAGCATTTTGATTTATATATTGCTAGAAAGTTGGACAGCTATTACTGGAAAGATATGTCTGTGTATGTTAAGAGATAATTCATCATCTTCACTTTGTATAGGCTGTTTTCATCAAGATCAAAATATGGCCACAACAGATGTATTGCAATAAATTGCAATATAAAAAGATGTACATTCTCTAGGCTATATGTTTATGGGCCTGGACTGGGTAACTTCCAATACAAAGTGAAGCTGAATTATCTCTTATATAACACATGTCTTTCCAGTGGAAAGATATATGTGTTATATAAGAGATAATTCAGCGTCCCTTTTTATCCCCGAAATTACTCAGGCCCAGTATACCATGCCCATATAAATATAGCCTAGAGAATGTACATCTTTTTATATTGCATGGGTGACCTTAAAATGATGCTCCCCCCCTGAAAAAAGTTCTGCGGACGCCCATGCTGCTGCCGGCATATGACATAAGAGGTACATGGGTGACAATGAATGGTTAAAGGATAAGTTCACTTTTTAGAAAATTAATAAATGCAATTTTTTTGCAAGTAAAAAAATGTGCATTTATTATCTTTTAATTTTTTTGAGCCTGTAAAGCATTGCACCAGCAATCAGCATGCTGGTGCCATGCAGGGCTCCTGCAGATTAGTCAGTGTATCTGTGTGCCATAACAGGACCATAGTAGTTCATTGAGATCTACAAGCCGACATTTGCAAAGGATGTTGGGGGTTGTACAGTATTTCATTCACACACAGAGCTGTGTGAACGAATGCCGTGGCCTTGTTATATTGCCTGTTTGTATTACACCTAAGGAAGCATATACAAAGTCCCACTTTCTTTGTAGTTTTTGTATATATTATATAAGGGATGATACCTAAATATAATAGTTATTGCTGATTCAGAGAGTTTAGTTCCACTTTAGGTTTTTGATCAATAGATTAATAGGCAGTGCACTGCGTTAATGTGTGTTAACATACAGTTTTGCATGCATTAACATGCACTGCATTAGGGCAGTCCATTAAAAAATGTGAACTGTGAGAACACCAAAATATCCAAAAAAATGGAGCATACACCTTTTTTGCAATGTAGCACACCACCGCATGTGGAGTGGTATGTTACGCATTCTCTTAGTATGCTGGAATTTTGAAAATATATGACACCACAACGCGCTGAAGCATGTAACGTGCATTATTGTGTGTTGCGGTATAACAACGCACCAGTGTGAATGAGCCCTAAAAGAAGTGATACTGAAACAGGTGATCGTAATACAGCATTTCTACTGGAGACTCTGCGTCATTCTATTAGCACATTTGAAAACTCTGAGAGGAGAAAATGTTCAAAGGGTCAGTCCGTTAAAGGGATGTATACATTTTGGGTGGAGCCTGGTGGGCCAGATCTTGTTTTCATATATCTTGGATGCTCCAACAGCAAGCTCCCGCTGACTCTGTTCATGTCCATCTGAAAGTTTTAGGGTCTCCCCATCCACCTTTCTGTGGTCTAGCTTCCCCTGTTACATTATCCTTAGTTTAAAATAAAGAAAAATTCCAGTGAGTAGAGTGAGCGCTCCTAATAATGGCTACAGCAGGTGCACCGCCCCCGGAACTTATGTGTAGAAAAATATCAGTTGACCCTTTTGAAGAGAACATATAGCCAGGATATGGACATTCAAGTTTTTTCCATATACTCAGGGCTTTTTTTCAGGGGGAACTTGGTGGAACTCAGTTCTGCCACCTCTGGCTCAGACCCTTTGGTCTGAGGGATTATTAGGGATTAGGAGGCTAGAAATCTACGAAGTTACTGCTGGTAGAAGGTGCCTGAATTGCTAAATTGCTACCACAATTTCTACCAGCCTATACCTTTGTGAAAGCCCATTGGGCACAACATGTGAGGTAGGCAGTGATGCAATCACACTGGGAGGAGCCAGGCAGAGCTTGTGAATGCAGGAAGTTATCTGAGACATGCTGTTTTTTGACCTCTGAAATGTGAGTGTATTTTACTTTGGAATAAATTATTATATGAGCGATCTACACTATGGGTCTTTCTTCTTATGTTTTATATTATTGACATCTCGCTGGGAGCTGTGGACTTTGAGTATCTAGCCAGTGGAAGCAGTGCTACTGCAAAAGCACTATTGACCGATTCTTACTGGTGAGGTCTATTCAAGCAGGTGAGAGGACACCCATAGGCGGGGTGAAGGGCACTGCGGTATGTGTTTTATTGTTAAGCCAGGATCTGTTCTGGTGGATGGGATTGCACAGTTACGAAGATCAACTATATTGGATTTTTATGGACTTTTTTTTTTTATGGACTGATGTTTATGATTTTGTATGATTTATATGAATTTTTCCCTTAATATGCTGTGTGTTTTTTATCTGATGGTCATGCGTATATTGTTTTAAGCATATAAATATATTTATATATATTTTTCCTTATACATATATATTTTTCTTTACACGTGAGAGGTTTTTTTATGTGTTGCTAAATTACTTGAATAGTTCCATTGCTTCTACTGTGAAATTTGAGAATGAATTACTCCACATTGTCTATCACAACGGAGCTGGTTGAGGGCTTGTTCTAAAGCTCATATACTGCTTGTTTTTACAGGGTGGATGTGCTATTGCCAAAATGTGCAAGTATGCACTGCCTTTACTTGTATGTTATGATTCAATTACTTTCTGTAAGGCTGGCTGCCCAGCTCTAGTTTTCTTCCTGGTCCAACTTCTTATGGGTCTGCTTTTGGGAAGCCGCTGATAATGTTACTCCTGTTGTCCTGGCAGTTGACTTGGTTCTAAGAATCTTACAGATGCTGCATATAAGGCATTAGCACAAACTCCACAATGTCTCTGTTGCCAAAAAAAGTCTATTTCCTATTGTTTTGTTATTTTATGACTTTAGTTCCGCTTTAAAAATATGGAAATAGTTTGCAAACAGATTTATTTCAAAGTTTGCTCAACTCTAATTACTCCCCAGGCAGAGAAGTATAAGAAACAAATTTTCAGCTATACACTACATCAGCCTTTCTCCACCTTTTATGCCCCAGAAGAACCCTTGAAATAGTTTTTATATCACAGAGAACCCCTGCTAGAGTCACTTCATTGCAGGTCAGTGGGATGAATGCCCCTTATTGGTAACTATTCAGGTACCATCAGATGGGAGGTCAATCAGCCACAGCTCAATGAACCACTAGCAACCTCTAGAGCAGGGGTCTCAAACTGGTGGCCCTCCAGCTGTTGCGGAACTACAAATCCCATCATGCCTCTGCCTGAGGGAGTCATGCTTGGAACGGTTCAGCCTTGCAATGCCTCATGGGACTTGTAGTTTTGAAACAGCTGTAGGGCCGCCAGTTTGAGACCCCTGCTCTAGAGGAACCTCAGGTTTCCTCAGAACCCTGGTTGAGAATGGCTACACCACATAATAGTTTCTTTCAAAATGTTGTGTTTAGTCAGGACAAGTAATTAGGCTCCACAATATTTTTATTTGTATTTTTATTGTGAATGTCAAAATATTTTGTGTCTACAAACTAAAAGGAATGAATTTGCCAGAGAGGTGCTAAAATATAATTATGTAGTTGGAAGACCCTCCTCGACCATTATTTACAGAACAGGCCAGTAAGTCCGTACTTTGGAACTATGGAGGTTGGAAAGATTGTAACAAGGGAACTTACATAATTTACATAAAATATTGTTTACATAAATAAAATCTCATTTATCCGGGACAATCAAATGCTTGTGGAATAGAAGCTTCCCCATGATATAAACTGTGCCATCAATCTCAGCTTTGTGCATTGTCCTTCATCATTTGGTACACGTAATCCAGCATCTAGATATACAGAAACAAATGTTTAGTTCTGAGGCAAAGACAAGCTATCATTCAAAGTTATCCAACTATCACATTCACAAGATACACCAGACCATATCACAAGACAAACTAAAATACTATTCTGGCAAATGACAGATAATGACATGTAATGTCTATAATCCAACGAGAACCTATTTCCATTCTTATTGTTACCATCGTTTTTCATGGAACATAAATGACCGAAATACGTTTACCAATGTTTTTCCTTGGACTTCTTTTTTTTATTTGGCACATGTCCAAAGCTGACCACTGTGTAGGAAACCATTTGGCAAAAGCTCAAAAGCAACAAAAATATTTTTTATTGCTATGCGTGGAGGGTGGTGAAAAGTTAGAACCTCTGTCAGGTTTTTATTTCTGTTTTCCCAACGGGAATATGGTCCCTCACTTTCTGTTGAGGTGATGGGTGTCAGACAGAACAGGAATTTAGGGAATATCTTACTAATAGGGAAACAGACAGAGTTAACACCTGACCTAGGTTCTTACCCTTGCCTACTAAAATGTTTGGAGTTGGACATTATTATAGTTATCACCTGCCAAGGTGGTAGGGTGGGCGGTGTATTCCTGCTTGACCCCTCTGCCAGGCCAACAATATTGGTCTGAAGTAAGACCCATCTATTATTTGCCCTTCTCTTAGAACAGTGTTTCTCAACTCCAGTCCTCAAGGCGCCCCAACAGGTCATGTTTTCAGGATTTCCCTCAGATAAAACGGCTGTGGTAATTGCTAAGGCAGTGAAACTGATCAAATCACCTGTGAAAAATAATGGGAAGCCTGAAAACATGACCTTTTGGGGCGCCTTGAGGACTGGAGTTGAGAAACACTGTCTTAGAATATAGCCAAATATGTAGTACTACATGGGACTCTTCATGGATGACCACTTTGGCACAGTTCCTCATGCCTACTTACAGTCATTCCATAGGTTCTTAGCTGAACCCCTCATCCTTCATTTATGTTATTGTGCCGTTTTCTTATATATTGACTATAATGACAGTTCCATTTTGTATTTGAATTGGAAGTAAACCCCCCTATCGTTTTCAGCCAAGGAAGCTGCCATCTTTGCCTCTGTTTAATCTTCAACTGCCACAGTGCTGCACATGTGATCCGTTATGACCACAGCCATTGGATGGTTTGACTGTTTGGTTGAGAGCACAGCCAATGTGCAGTTAGCATTCCCGGCATACCTTTTTTTTTAAAATGTTAAATCGATGGGTTTACTTCCGCTTTATTAAAAAGATTGATCCAGAATGTATTTATTAATTACAAATGCTTATATACAGTAACACTTTCTATTTACACAGTGTTTTACATATTTATTATACCTCTAAATCAGTTCCTCGAGGAGCTTACAATCTAAGGTTCCTAACTCACATTCATACATATACAGTTTCTTGAAAAAGTATTCATACCCCTTGAAATTTTGTCATGTTACAACCAAAAGCGTAAATGTATTTTATTGGGATTTTATGTGATAGACCAACACAAAGTGGCACATAATTATGAAGTGAAAGGAAAATGATAAATGTTTTTCAATTTTTTTCTACAAATAAATATGTGAAAAGTGTGGCATGCATTTGTATTTAGCCCCACTTTCCACTAGGAAAGTATTTAGTCAATACTTGTAGAACCACCTTTTGCTGCAATTACAGCTGCAAGTCTTTTTGGGGATGTCTCTACCAGCTTTGCACATATAGAGAGTGATATTTTTGCCCATTCTACTTTGCAAAATAGCCCAAGCTCTGTCAGATTGGACGGAGAGTGTCAAGTCTTGCCACAGATTCTCAATTCGATTTAGGTCTGGACTTTGACTGGGCCATTCTAACACATAAATATGCTTTGATCTAAACCAATCTATTGTAGCTCTGGCTGTATGTTTAGGGTCGTTGTCCTGCTGGAAGTTGAACCTCCACCCAAGTCTCAAGTCTTTTGCAGACTCAACAGGTTTTCTTCTAAGATTGCCCTATATTTGGCTCCATCCATCTTCCCATAAACTCTGACCAGATTCCCTGTCCCTGCTGAAGAAAAGCATCCCCACAACATGATGCTGCCACCACCATGTTTCACGGTGGGGATGGTGTGTCCAGGGTGATGTGCTATGTTATTTTCTCGCCACACATAGAGTTTTGCTTTTAGGCCAAAAAGTTCAATTTTGGTCTCATCTGACAAGAGTACTTCCTTCCACATATTTGCTGTGTCCCCCACATGGCTTCAATCAAACTGAAAATGGGACTTCTTATGGCTTTCTTTCAACAATGGCTTTCTGCTGGCCACTTTTCCACAAGGCCAGATTTGTGGAGTGAACGACTAATAGTTGTCCTGTGGACAGATTCTCCCACCTGAGCTGTGGATCTCTGGAGCTCCTCCAGATTTATCATAGGTCTCTTGGCTGCTCCTCTAATTAATGTTCTTCTTGCCTGCCCTGTCAGTTTAGGTGGAAGGCCATGTCTTGGTAGGTTTGCAGTTGTGCCATACTCTTTCCATTTTCGGATGATGGATTGAACAGTGCCTTGTGAGATGTTCAAAGCTTAGGATATTTTTTTTATAACCTAACTTTATCCCTGACCTGTCTGGTGTGTTCCTTGGCCTTCATGATGCTGTTTGTTCACTAAGGTTCTCTAAAAAAAAACGTCTGAGGGCTTCACAGAACAGCTGTTTTTATACTAAGATTAAATTACACACAGGTGGACTCTAATTATTTACTAATTATGTGACTTGTGAAGGCAATTGGCTCCACTAGGTTTTATTTATGGGCATCAGAGTAATGGGGCTGAAAACGAATGCACGCCTCACTTTTCAGATATTTATTTGTAAAAAATTTGGAAAACCATTTATCATTTTCCTTCCACTTCACAATTACAGTATCTCACAAAAGTGAGTACACCCCTCACATTTTTGTATATATTTTATTCTATCTTTTCATGTGACAACACTGAAGAAATGACAATTTGCTACAATGTAAAGTAGTGAGTGTACAGCTTGTATAACAGTGTAAATATTCTGTGACTCAACACAGCCATTAATGTCTAAACCGCTGGCAACAAAAGTGAGTACACCACTAAGTGGAAATGTCCAAATTGGGACCAATTAGCCATTTTCCCTCCCTGGTGTCATGTGACTCGTTAGTGTTACAAGATTTCAGGTGTTAAATTTGGTGTTATCGCTCTCACTCTCTCATACTGGTCACTGGAAGTTCAACATGGCACCTCATGGCAAAGAACTCCCTGATGATTTGAAAAAAAAAAAAGATGGCCTAGGTTATATGAAGATTGCCAAGACCCTGAAACTGAGCTGCAGCATGGTGGCCAAGATCATACATCGGTTTAACAGAACAGGTTCCACTCAGAACAGGCCTCGCCATGGTCGACCAAAGAAGTTGAGTGCACATGCTCAGTATCATATCCAGAGGTTGTCTTTGGGAAATAGACGTATGAGTGCTGCCAGCATTGCTGCAGAAGTTGAAGAGGTGGGGGGTCAGCCTGTCAGTGCTGAGACCATACGCCGCACACTGCATCAAATTGGTCTGCATAGCTGTTGTCCTAGAAGGAAGCCTCTTCTTAAGATGATGCACAAGAAAGCCCATAAACAGTTTGCTGAAGACAAGTACACTAAGGACATGGATTACTAGAACCATGTCCTGTGGTCTGATGAGACCAAGATAAACTTATTTGGTTCAGATGGTGTCAAGCGTGTGTGGCAGCAACCAGGTGAGGAGTACAAAGACAAGTGTGTCTTTCCTACAGTCAAGCATGGTGGTGGGAGTGTCATGGTCTGGGGCTGCATGAGTGCTGCCGGCACTGAGGAGCTACAGTTCATTGAGGGAACCATGAATGCCAACATGTACTGTGACATACTGAAGCAGAGCATGATCCCCTCCTTTCGGAGCCTGGGCCACAGGGCAGTATTCTAACTTGATAACGACACCAAACACACCTCCAAGACGACCACTACCTTGCTAAAGAAG
Organism: Lithobates sylvaticus; assembly: GCA_028564925.1. Classification (NCBI taxonomy): domain Eukaryota; kingdom Metazoa; phylum Chordata; class Amphibia; order Anura; family Ranidae; genus Lithobates; species Lithobates sylvaticus. Next base: position 63,397,160 of record CM053026.1, read on the forward strand.
CTGAGGGTAAAGGTGATGGACTGGCCAAGTATGTCTCCAGACCTAAACCCTATTGAACATCTGTGGGGCATCCTCAAACAGAAGGTGGAGGAGCACAAGGTCTCTAACATGCACCAGCTCCAAGATGTCATCATGGAGGAGTGAAAGAGGACTCCAGTGACAACCTGTGAAGCTCTGGTGAACTCCATGCCCAAGAGGGTTAAGGCAGTGCTGGAAAATAATGGTGGCCACGCAACATATTGACACTTTGGGCCCAATTTGGGCATTTTCACTTAGGGGTGTACACACTTTTGTTGCCAGCGGTTTAGACATTAATGGCTATGTGTTGAGTTATTTTGAGGGGACAGCAAATTTACACTGTTATACAAGCTGTACACTCAAAGTGTCATTTCTTCAGTGTTTTGTGTTGGTCTATCACATAAAATTCCAATAAAATACATTTACGTTTTTGGTTGTAACATGACAAAATGTGGAACATTTCAAGGGGTATGAATACTTTTTCAAGGCACTGTACTAGGGCCAATTTAAACAGGAGCCAATTACCCAACCAGCATGTCTTTGGAGTGTGGGAGGAAACTGGAGTACTCAGAGGTAACCCACGCAGGAACAGGGAGAGCTTGCAAACTCATTGTAGGTAGTGCCGTGGTTGGGCTTTGAACCAACGACTCTACTAATGCTAGGTAGAAGTTCTAACCACATGTGTTGATCTGATAAATATACCATTGAAATTATTTTGTTATATCTGTTTTTTTATGCAAATAACCTGCTGACTTTGTCAAAAGTTCAGAGCTGTCCCCTGTCCTCTGCAGACTTCCTATATTATCTGAAAGAGTTTGTTTAACTCTTCTACTTCTTATCTTGGGAACTACAACTCAGTACCCATACTTTGGAGATAGATGTCATTGGGATGAATTGAGCCGTTGTAAAATGCTGTGTTTTCAGCTTACACTAAGAAATTGAATTATATTTCTGGCAAATCATCAGGTATTTTTCTGTACTTGAAGGGTCTTTAAAATTAATGAACACAGATTTTTTTTCTGCTGCTACATAAACTGTAAAGTTAAAGTCAATGTATTGGCAAATCTTGTGTCTGGTGGCCACTATTACCTGGGCAGATTAGAAAAGTGGGAAATCCAACATTTTCGAACTGTCACCAGAGCAAGAGCCGAAGATAAAACATCCAATGGGTAAAGATGGTCTGGTGAGAACTTACCAAGATGGGATTTCCCCTTATTTAAGGGAGATTATTGTTCATTTTCTGTTGCATCTTCCGGGCAGCAAGTGTAGGTAAATCCCCCTAGTGGGACATGTGACCCGATGGAAACTTTAACCTGTCCCTACTCTATCCAAAATGGAAAAAATAAAATGTTTTGGTTATACAAACACAATTGTTTAGTCTGGGTCTGCCAGGGCAAAGGATTCCATTTGGGGAATCAGTAACAGTAAAGGTATAGTAGGTGCTACAGTATGCTAACTGTTCCCTGGTTTATCAGCATTTGTTGCCAGAACCATTATATGAAAGGGGCAAAAAATGGCCAAAGCCCATCCAGACAGGGAGCCCACCAAAGACTTTACAAGTAACTCATTCCCCTGGTGCTCCAGAAACCCAAGAGCCTCCTAGGAGGTGACATAAACAGGACGACATACTAAAGTTAATATTTGTTTGTTTGACAAATCAGATAATGGTTTTATAGATTTAAAGGAAATTTCAAATTTCTTTACATAGAAAATATAGAGGAAACGCAGAAGAGTGACAGCAGAAAAAAACCAAGTGATCTATCGAGTTTTCCCCATTTTTTTGTTTAAATTTTTGCTTTACTGTAAAGATCTGTCAATACAAAGCATGTTGGAATCTACTTACCGTTGATTCAATATTGATACTAGTGATTCAATACCTCTCCTGGAAGCTTATTTAAAGCATCAACTACTCCTAAATTAGCTTTGAATGTTTCTCTCTCTAGTTTGAGGCCATGTACCTGAGTTCTTGATATAAGCGTCATATTAAAATACTGCCCTTCTTAACCTTATTCACACTCCTATTTTTATCAATTTAAAGATGTTGGATAGAAGGGGATCAACACGGCCACCAGCATAGTGAGTTTTGTCCGATTCATCAGGGACCAGCCAATGTTCACATAGTGTATGGTCAATCCAACATGTCACCCTTCTCCCTGACCCCCCCCCCCCCCCCCCAGTGTAGCGGGGTACTACACTGATTGCCAGTGCAAAGACCATTTTCTCTGCTGACCACCAGTTTAGCAGGGCATTCTTTCCACTAACCACCATCTTCCAATTGCACAAAGAGGCAAGGTCTGCTTAATATGTCAGACCCCCCCCCCCCCAATACTAAGCCAAAAAGGCCACATCAATCCTATAAAACAAACACCTGTCAAGAAAACTTTCAAAATATATTTACATTCCTTTAATCTACTTCCTGTAAGATGCTGGGAACAGCAAGGAGTAGGCAAAGACGTGAATCTACAGGTTTACTTTAAGGTATAAAAACTACCAACATCCAGGCGCTACCAACTTGTAATTGAGGGTATGTAGCCGAAGAAAAGAGTAAATAAAGGTCATTAACCCAGCATGTAATGTAGAGTGAGTACAGTAATACCTCGATTTGGGAGTAACACGGTTACTGAGAATTTCGCAATACAAGCTATTTTTTTTTTTAATCCCGACTCGGTTTGCGAGCGCTGTCTTGCAAATTGAGCAGGATTCAATTCAAGCCTCTGCGGTGTGCAGTACCGCATTTGGCCAGAGGTGTGGGGGCACCGGTTACACTCAAAGCCGCTCGAATGCATTTGAAGCCACTTGGAAACAATTAGAAACATTCGGAAACACTCTGTTCCCGAGTGTTTCCGAGCCTTTCCCTGATTGCATCGGACCAGCTCCGAACGGTTTCTGAGTGTTTCCAAGTGTCTCTGGTGCCTCACCTCTGGCGACATGCGGTACTGCATACAATAGCAGTTACTGTGGAACAAATTATCTGAGTTTCCACTGACTTCTATGAGGAAAGTCGCTTTGATATACGAGTGCTTTGGATTACAAGCATTCTTCTGGAACGAATTATGCTCGTAATCCAAGGTACCACTGTACTTGTAAAGTTGGAGCTGTTGTAGAAAGCAAGAACCACCTACGGCGATGTCTCCTCTGTAGTGCTGGCTTCTGTCCCATGCAGAGTGATACCAACTGCACTGCACTGCTTATCAGGTCTCCAGAGTGGTGCCATCAGCAGGAAAGAAGAGATCTTCAGGTCAGTATGAAGCAATACACTGGGCATAATAGTATAGGGCTGCTTTCACACTGATGTGCTGCAGTTTACCCACACCACGTGTGCAGTGTACCTGCAGCTTTCCTGCCAGTTTGCTTTGCTTAGCCATAGACTTCTATAATATCCTGCAGGTGTGGTGCACTTTATGAAAGCACGCCAAACCTGAATGCATAAGTCTATTTTAAAGCACAGCTATCCCAGGAAAGTCGCAAATGCACTGCACTGCACCTGGTGCAGGTAAACCGCAGCACATTGGTATGAAAGTAGTCTTATAGGGGGCTCAGAACAGTAAGGGTTCTTTTAGTTAAATGAGGCCACTCTGCAAATGCTCTGCAACCTTGTACAGTACAGCAAAGAAGGAGTTAAAGCAGGCAGTGTTGTTTTGCCTTCTCACCACCTGCTTTAACCGCTTGGACCCCGCTGAATCATGCCGTTGTGGGGCACTTGCAGAGTGGCCCCATTTACTTAAATGGCGATTGGCAGGTGATTTTACCCACCAAAAGCAAAAGGGGGCATCTGTATACCTTTGGCTGCTGCCTCAGCAGCTAAAGGGGGTAAGGATTAGGAAGGTACACTCAACCACAGGGATTTACCACCCCCAACTTTATGTGTGAATGAGCCCTAAGGGTGCTGCTGCAGAATGCAACTAAGGGCTCATTCGCAAGTGCAGCAGGCACTGCTGCTCCTCTAAAAAGGGATCCAAGTGTGTTTGACAGGTGGTGAGGAAGCGATCTGTTGCCTCCTCACTACCTGATTTAAACCCATGATTGCTGTGCAATGCATGCGATTGTGACACGATAGCATGACAATTAGAGGTTTACATCAGGTGTGAGGAAGCGACACTGTGCCCGGTGTTCTTTGACTTCTCCCATGTTGTTCAGCTAGATCTCTACCTCTTTTGCATACCCCTGCTTTAAATATAACTAAGGGCAAAACTTTTTTTTTATAGTTTTAGGTAGAGTGGAGAGGGATTACAACACCTATTAGGTTTTATTGCTGTCTGTGCCATCATTAGGGAGATTCTCTATTTTTCCTGTTTGCCATTATCATTGAAAGTGAATGTAAAAGAAAACCTAAAATTTTGGGTTGTCCCCAGAAAAGTAAAAGGGTAAATCTTCCAATGGGGATACTAGTCCTGGTGACCTGGGGGTCCCCAAGGAATTCCCTTAATTTTCAGGGTTTTACACTCACCACCTGTTTGGCTATGGGACAGGAAGTGAAAGAAAATCTCTGCAATGGGACACAGATGGCAAAAAAAAAACCTGACAGGGTTATAACTAGGGTTGTCCCAATACCACTTTTTTAAGACCGAGCACAAGTACCGATACTTTTTTTCAAGTACTCGCCGATACCGATTACTGATACTTTTTTTTTAATGTCATGAGACAGTTAAGCCCCATACACACGGTCGGACAATCCGCGGACCAGGTCCGTCGGACCATGTCCGTCATACTTTGTCCGATGTTGGTTTTGCGTACACACGGTCGGACAAAGTTGTCGGAAAATCCGATCATTCTGAACGTGGTGACATTTGTTGCCTACGACGGGACTACGTAGAGGCTAGTAGCCAATAGCTTTGGTCTTGTAATGTGATCTGAGCATGCGTGGCACTTTGTCCGGTCGGACAACCGTACACACGATCGGATTTGGTGTGATCGGACCGTGTTGACGGCAAAGATTTCCAGCAGGAGATAAGACTTTGTCCGTCGGTCAAACCGACGAACACTGTCCGATGGTGCATACACACGGTCTGATTTTTCAACAACCTTGTCCGATCGGACAGAATCCATGAAAAAGTCCGACCGTGTGTATGGGGCTTAAGACTGGTGGGCACTAAAAGGTGGCACTGACTGATGGCTGGCACTGACTGATGGGCACTGATATGCGGCACTTATGGGCACTGACAGGTGGCTGGCACTGATAGGCACTTATGGGCACTAATAGATGGAACTGACAAGTGGCTGGCACTGATGGCTAGCACTGATAGATGGCATTGATAGGCGGCACTTATGGGCACTGATGGGCAGGCACTGAAATGCAGCAATAAATG
>CM053026.1:63402947-63497947 GCA_028564925.1 Lithobates sylvaticus
TTTGGCCATTGGTAGCAATTTTTCAAAATTAAGAAATTAATCAGATCGAGGATTCAGAGACTGTACACCAGTGGCGGCTGGTGCTCAAAATTTTTTGGGGGGGCGCAAATAAATTGAAAAATTCTGAAAAAAAAGCCCAGCCACTGTGCCCATTAAAACGCAGCCACTGTGCCCATTAAAACGCAGCAACTGTGCCCATTAAAACATAGCCACTGTGCCCATTAAAAAGCAGCCACTGTGCCCCTGTGACATCAAACGCAGCCACTTTGCCATCAAACACAGCCACTTTGCCATCAAACACAGCCACTTTGCCACTTTGCCATCAAACACAGCCACTTTGCCATAAAACACAGCCACTGTGCCATCAAACACAGCCACTTTGCCATCAAACACAGCCACTTTGCCATAATACACAGCCACTTTGCCATAATACACAGCCACTTTGCCATAATACACAGCCACTTTGCCATAAAACACTGCCACTTTGCCATAAAGCTGTCCCTGCAAAGAAGGCTTCTGCAAAGAAGCTGCCACTGTGCCCCCCCCACCCCTGCACTTACCTTGTCTCGGGTGACGGCGGCATTGGTGTCCTCCATTTCCTCTTCTGCCCACTCCTCCTCTCATCCTCTCATCCTCTGCTATGATTGGACGCCTGATAGGCGCCCAATCACAGCGCCTGTCATTTCAGCCAATCAGGGCACAGGTAACACAGACCTGTGCTCCTGATTGGCTAAGGGGCCGTACAATGTTAGCAAACCGAATTCCTTCGGTTTGCTAACATACTGCTGCTGAGTGACAAGGAACGCACAGTGTTGCGCCCGCTTGTCACCTTTTTGGACGCCTATTAGCGCCTACGGCGCTAATCAGGTGTTTCCAAAAAACACCCCCACCGCTGTAATTCAGGCGCCCGGTGACCGAAAAGGGGCCGGACACCTGAATAGGGGGGTGTCAGCAGCATCATCATCATTTGGTGCTGATATTCCACACTTGATGCTCAGTTGGATTGCTTCTGCCCAGACACTCTCTGTTGTTCCAGAATTAGTTGAAGCTTCAGGTCTCCTCTCTGGATTGCGCACTTCTTCAAGCTCTTGTATAGTTGTTTGCACAAGAAGGACAGCTGATGCCAAGTCAATATCTTTGGCTTGTAACATGTTAGAGAGCGTCTGGGTCCTTTTTAGTATGTTCTCAAAAAAACACAAGTGCCAGAATGAAGCCAAAATCTATGAACTGGTGAATGAATTTTGCCTCAACTGCTCTCTCAGTATGGTTCCCTTCTGCCAAAATATTGAGAGTTTCCAGCAGAGGGCCAAGCGTTTTAAGAACCGCATGGCAGGCTGCATGTTGGCATGTCCACCTTTTGTCACTTAATTGTTTAAGCTGGATAGCTGGTTTGCTTGACATTTCTTGTTGCACATTATTAAACACTGAGTGAACAACAGAAGTACTGCAAAACACATACAGCTTTTCGAGTTTTACAAAAAATTCATTTGCTGCCTGTACATTCTTCACAGTGTCCACGATGACCAGGTTGAGACGGTGACTCATGCAATGAATGTAAAGTGCACCAGGCACCTCTTTTTTAATGCGTGCTTGCACGCCATTAAGCCGGCCACTCATTACAGAGGCTCCTACATAGCCTTGTCCAACACAATAATTTTTATCAATGCCTAGAGATGCTAGGACCTGGAATATGTATACTGTTATGCCGCGTACACACGGTCAGAATTCTCGTCGGAAAAAGCTCTGATGGTTTTCCCGTCGGAATTCCGACGGAATTTTGCTCAAACTGTCTTGCCTACACACGGTCACATCAAATTCCGACGGTCAATTACACCACGCCTAAAAAATCATTCGACTGCACTATAAAAGGGAAGTTTAATGCTTCTGAGCATGCGTCGAATTGTTTCCGAGCATGCGTCAGAATTTTGCGTGTCGAAATTGCATACACAAGATCGGAAAATCTGATAGAAAGGTTTTCCGTCTGAAAAATTAAGAACAGGTTCTCAATCCAAAGTCCGTCGGAAATTCCGACAGAAAAAGACCGATGGGCATACACACGGTCGGAAAATCCGATGAAAAGCTCCCATCGGACTGTTTCCATCGGAAATTCCGACCGTGTGTATGCGGCATTAGAGATTTAGCATCAAGGCTATCTGCTCGGTAGAATTGTAAGAACCCTTCATGGACCATCTGATCGTGAAAAAAATCGGACTACGACAGTTGTTCGGATTTACTTAGATCTTTTGTTTCATCTGCAATGATGGAAAAGGGACTTCCTTTAATGCTCTGTGCGATGCCTTCTCTAACAAGAGCAGCCATAATTGACAGAAGTTCATTTTGGATCGATGGATGTAGATATCTTGCATTTCTAGGTCCTGTAATTTTGTTTCTTACAACACTGTCTTTTTCTGCAATTACCGTATTTATCGGCGTATAGCACGCGCCGGCGTATAACAAGCACCCCAAGTTTAGGAGGGAATTTAAAAGAAAAAAACTTTTAGGAGGGAAGTTTAAGGAAAAAAACGTATGCCCTGTACACACGGTCAGAAAATCCGACCACAAAATCCATCGGATTTTTTCCGACGGATTTAGTCCGACACTGGTGTTGCATACACACGGTCGGACAAAGTTGTCGGAAAATCCGATCATTCTGAACGTGGTGAAGTTTGTTGCCTACGATGGGACTACGTAGAGGCTAGTAGCCAATAGCTTTGGTCTTGTAATGTGATCTGAGCATGCGTGGCACTTTATCCGTCGGAATTCGCTACACACGATCGGAAAAAGTCCGATAGGACTTTGTTGTCGGAAAATTTGAGAGCAGGAGATAAAACTTTGTCCGTCGGAAAATCCGATGGAAAAAGTCCGATGGAGCCTACACACGGTCGGAATTTCCGACAACATTGTCCGATAGGACATTTTCCGTCTGAAAATCCGACCGTGTGTACGGGGCATTACATTTAAATGCCCATTAATGCAGCCTTGTCAGTGTCATTTGCAGCCTTCCATTGCAGCCTTGTCAGTCATTTGCAGCCTTGTCAGTCATTTGCAGCCTTCCATTGCAGCCTTGTCAGTCATTTGCAGCCTTGTCAGTCATTTGCAGCCTTCCATTGCAGCCTTGTCAGTCATTTACAGCCTTCCATTGCAGCCTTGTCAGTCATTTACAGCCTTCCATTGCAGCCTTGTCTGTCATTTGCAGCCATGTCAGTCATTTGCAGCCTTCCATGTAATTTGCAGCCTTGTCAGTGTCCTTTTTCTTTTAAAAATGGCGCCGCCGAGATACAGAGCGGATGTGTATCTCGGCGGCGCTCGGTAGTTCTCGGCGGCTTCCGGGTATTTTCGGCCGCACTCGGCCGTTCTCGGCTATCTTCGGCCGTTCTCGGCTATTTTCAGCCGCACTCGGCCGTTCTCGGCAGCTTTCGACTTTCCGAAAGCCGACGAGGGTGGCTGAAAATAGCCGAGAACGACCGAAGATACCCGAAAGCCGCCGAGAACGGCAGAAGAGGGTACAAACGGCAGGGGATCTGCGTATAACACGCACCCCCGATTTTCTCCTGATTTTAAGGGGAAAAAAGTGCGTGTTATACGCCGATAAATACGGTAATAGAGGAATTTCACGTACATTTCCATGGTTGACATGATCTGAGCTGTACCGATGATCACGCTGGGCAATTTTAGCCTTGGCTGTTAGCAACAAAACTTGGGCAATTGTTTTTATATAATGTCTATTTTTATTGACCTCTCGTGTGTGAGCTTTAGTTATTTCTTTCATGATCGATGTATCCTGGCTTACACTCTTTTTGAAATCCTCCCATCTGACATGGCAATCCTTGTGTGAAGCAGACTTCTCATGCTGTAGTATTCCTTTACCAGTTTCGAGTGCATTTTTCCAGTTTTTGTACCCTATGTTGACAAACGGTACTTTTTTAACATGCCCATGAAGATATTTTGATGTTGAAAAAAATCGGCACGGGAAACATTATGCTGCATCCTGGGACACAGAATATTCCAACCATTCAAACGATCCAAACCACTGTGGGCGGAATGACCTGAAGCGTGCTCCCATTTGTTTCTGCGGGTATTTTTTTAATACAGGCTGTCTTGGCCCTTCACTAGCACACTGGCTGATATCATCTGGTCCTTGTACAGATATTTGGGCACTCTGTGGCTGTTCAGCTTCACTGAATTGCTCTTCATAAGCACTGTGTTGAATATTGCTTTGTGAGGAGGTGCTTGCGTCTTCAACCTGCAATGAAGGTTCATCATGATCTGATATTAATTCAGCAGTGTCATCTTCAACGTCATCCTTCACACTCCTCAATGGAAGAAAACGGACCAGGCTGACTTTTTTCGTGTTGTTGCTCTTTTGAAATATCAGCCTTCTGGGCCTTAACATTTACCACTGAATAAAATTAACGGATGTCACCCCTATTTGATAAGATTTGGAAAAATTGGGACGACTCAATATACCCCCTTGAATCTGATACCTACACTACTCCTTAACTCCTATTGGTGTCAACCTCTGAACAACCTTTTATTTCGTTTTCACATAGATATAATGTTATTGAACTTATCTTGTTTGACTACCCTGACTTGAATTGATAATGGTCATTGTATGGAAACCCTACTTAAATGATCCACTTATGGAAGCAGCTGATGATAGACCATACATGTACCATTGCAGAATTCCACCTGTTTCTTATGTCAACTATTTTTTTGTACCACCTGAAGTTAAAATGCCATACTTTTTGTAAACTGTGATATGATGTCATGTATCTGTTATGTTATAAATAAACAATTAAAAAAAAAACAAAAAAAAAAAACGGATGTCCATTTTTGAGTTGGATAGGAAAATTGAATCTGGAAAAAAATGTACATGTTGTTCTCATGGAACACTTAACACATTTAACAAAACAAATGGTATTCATTTATGTTATCGATAAATGTAGCGACCAGCAACTTGCAATCAACTAAAATAAAGCGGAGTTCCACCCAAAAGTATAACTTGTGCTTATCTAATTCCTCCTCCCCTCCGGTGCCACATTTGGCGCCTTTCAGGCCAGTAAATGCATAAACCAAGTTGTATATAATGCAAATGAGAAATAAATGCATACACTTTATATATCCAGAAAATGGGTATCAAATGCATACAACAATACAATATTAAGCACTGTGCTCAAGCCCCCACTACACTTGGGCGGCAACAATGCCCCAATACATATAACAAAAAACAAAGGGAAAAGTTACCTGCGCACTATTTAAATAACTGAATGCTTTTTAGTATTGCTCCAGTAGCCAATAAAGTGTAAGCTCACCTACCATGTCAAAACCTCTTAGGTGAGTTAGTGTTAGTGTAGTGATACTAGAAAACCTCACTTTAGCACTAGACCTCCTCTGTAACTCTAAACTGGTAACCTGTAAAAAAAATGTAAGCGTCGCCTATGGAGATTATTAAGTACCGAAGTTTGGCGCCATTCCACGATTGTGTGCAATTTTAAAGCGTGACATGTTTGGTATCTATTTACTCGGCGTAACATCATCTTTCATATTCTATAAAAAAATTGGGCTAACTTTACTGTTTTGTTATTTTTTAATTCATGAAACCGTTTTTTTTCCAAAAAAAAGGCGTTTGAAAAATTATTGCGCAAATACCTTGTGAGATAAAAAGTTGCAATGCTCAAACCAATAAAACAGCGCTGGCAAACAAAAATTTGGACAAAATATAAAATGATCCCACAAAATTGACAAACATCAATAATGTGTGTGAAGTGGTTACATGTCTGACACAAACCAATCCCATAAAAAATAAACTAGCATCAAATAATGTGTGTGATACATTATTACATAAGTGACATGATTGAATAATAACCATAAAATTATTTCATAGATACCAAAATTGAATAAGTGATAAACCACAACCTAAATGTGGTAAGAAAATATATAAATAAAAATGAATGTGAGTAAGTCCAGTTATTGTCCCAAAAAACCAAGAACCAAAATAAATGTACATATGAGCTCCTTCTTGGAATAGACTCACCGGGCTAGCAGACAGACAGAGCAGCAAAGCAGAGGGCAGATATGCAGACAAGCTGTGGTTCAGCAAGTAGGCACAAAAGCAGAGCTGAATAAACAAGCCAGTGGGATGAGAGGATCCAGGGAGCGATGCATGCACACAAGGCACAGTGATGTTCTTGGAGATATTGTACCGATAATAGAAGAGAGCAAATTTTAAAGTGTTGTAGAAGGATTTTTAAAATGCGCGCTCTGCGCTACTTACAGGATGCATAAAGGAAGGCAAACTTCTCAGATACTTCCGCGGTTGCAGCTGGTTTAGCGTGCGCTCCACGGGAACAGGAAGTGGCGTCAGTGGTTAGATCCTTGGCCGGAAATTACGTCGACGCGTTTCGCCCCTCCTCCAGGGCGTCATCAAAAGACAGATGTCTTTTGATGACGCCCTGGAGGAGGGGCGAAACGCGTCGACGTAATTTCCGGCCAAGGATCTAACCACTGACGCCACTTCCTGTTCCCGTGGAGCGCACGCTAAACCAGCTGCAACCGCGGAAGTATCTGAGAAGTTTGCCTTCCTTTATGCATCCTGTAAGTAGCGCAGAGCGCGCATTTTAAAAATCCTTCTACAACACTTTAAAATTTGCTCTCTTTTATTATCGGTACAATATCTCCAAGAACATCACTGTGCCTTGTGTGCATGCATCGCTCCCTGGATCCTCTCATCCCACTGGCTTGTTTATTCAGCTCTGCTTTTGTGCCTACTTGCCGAACCACAGCTTGTCTGCATATCTGCCCTCTGCTTTGCTGCTCTGTCTGTCTGCTAGCCCGGTGAGTCTATTCCAAGAAGGAGCTCATATGTACATTTATTTTGGTTCTTGGTTTTTTGGGACAATAACTGGACTTACTCACATTCATTTTTATTTATATATTTTCTTACCACATTTAGGTTGTGGTTTATCACTTATTCAATTTTGGTATCTATGAAATAATTTTATGGTTATTATTCAATCATGTCACTTATGTAATAATTTATCACACACATTATTTGATGCTAGTTTATTTTTTATGGGATTGGTTTGTGTCAGACATGTAACCACTTCACACACATTATTGATGTTTGTCAATTTTGTGGGATCATTTATTATTTTGTCACAATTTTTGTTTGCCAGCGCTGTTTTATTGGTTTGAGCATTTTCTGAAGGTTATAGCACTTTCTTATCAGCAGCTGCACATTTTTTGTGTTTTCTTTTTCCTGTTTAACCACTTCAACACCGCCCACTGTCATATGACGCCCACAAGGTGGATCTACCATCCTGGGTGGGCGTCATATGACGTCCTCGGATTCCCGGCCGCCTGGGGGGCGCGGGCGAGCGCCCGCGGCATCGCTCGGGACCCGGTGCGAGTGCCCGGCGGCCGCGATGTCCGCCGGGCACCCGCGATTGCCCGTTAAAACAATGGGACCGGGCGGGACCGTGGAGCTGTGTGTGTAAACACACAGCTCCACGTCCTATCAGCGGAGAGGAGACCGATCATGTGATCCCAGTACAGAGGAACACATGATCGGTCTTCTCCCCTTGAGTCCCCTCCCCCCACAGTTAGAATCACTTCTATTAGGGAACACATTAACCCCTACAGTTAACCCCTTCCCTGCCAGTCACATTTACACAGTAATCAATGCAATTTTATAGCAACGATCGCTGTGTAAATGTGAATGGTTCCAAAAATGTGTCAAAAGTGTCCGATATGTCCGCCGCAATGTCGCAGTCACGAAAAAAAAATCGCAGATCGCCGCCATTACTAGTAAAAAAAAAAAAAATAAGTTCAATAAATCTATCCCCTATTTTGTAGACGCTATAACTTTTGCGCAAACCAATCAATATACGCTTATTGCGATTTTTTTTACCAAAAATATGTAGAAGAATACGTATCGGCCTAAACTGAGGAAAAAAATCGTTTTTTTTTTTAAAAATGGGATATTTATTATAGCAAAAAGTAAAAAATATTGTGTTTTTTTTCCAAATTGTGTCTCTTCTTTTGTTTATAGCGCAAAAAATAAAAACCGCAGAGGTGATCAAATACCACCAAAGAAAGCTCTATTTGTGGGAAAAAAAGGACATCAATTTTGTTTGGGTGTAACGTCGCACGACCGCGCAATTGTTAGTTAAAGCGACGCAGTGCCGAATCGCAAAAAGTGCTCTGGTAAGGAAGGGTAAAAAATGGCCCGGTGCTGAAGCGGTTAATATTACACACGTCTATTCCAGCGCCGTTTCTTTGTTTATATAAAAAGTTGCAATGACCGCCATTTTATTCCCTAGGGTGTCTGCTAAAAAAAAACGTGCATAATGTTTGGGGGTTCTGAGTAATTTTCTAGCAAAAAAATGATGATGTTTACATAAAGGAAAATAGGCCAAAATAGGCCCGGTAAGAAAGTGGTTAAAGAAATCCAATAAAATCTAATTTTGTCAGAAATTTAAGCCAAAATGTATTCTGCTACATGTTTTTGGTAAAATTCTGTTAAGTGTATAATAATTGGTTTGTGTGATCACGGACATATGTGCAAGGATGATCATGTACAAATGTGCGCAGATGATCACGGACATATCATTTTACTGATACATATGTGGGGGACAAGTGTTTTTACTGTGTGGGGACACTATTTTTTGGACATTGTGATTCTACATTGTGTAGGGACACTAGGTTGTTGATCAGTGGTGTAAAAAGCTGTAAAAAACAGCTCATACTCACCGGCTGGCTGCAGCGATCCCCACCCTCTCCTCACTGACAACTTCAGTGTGAGGAGAGGAGAGCCGATTGCCTAGCAACCAGCTCTCTGTTTACATCTCATGATGGATGTGATTGGACACAGTCATCATGTGATCAGGAGGGCCAATCACAAAGCCCTCCTGCTGATCGGAGATGCGCCGTGTCCTGATGACACGAGCGCATCAGGATTGCGCCACTGCGAGGGCACGCGCGCGTGATCCCCCTCCTTCTGAGGGACATTCCAGAACGTCCACTCAGAAGGAGAGAGAGCCCATCCGGCCATATATATTTGCAGTGGCCGGGTGGGAGGTGGTTAACCGCTTCCCGACCACCTCCTGCACATTTACGTCGGCAGAATGGCGCGGCTGGGCAAAAGCACGTACAGGTACGTCCCCTTTAAATTGCCCAGCCGGGAGCTCCGTGACCAAGGCCGCGGGACCAGCGGACCCGATCGCCGCTGGTCTCCCGCGATCGGGTAACAGAGTTGAAGAACTGGGAGAGATCTGTGTAAACAAAACTCTCCCTGCGCTTCCTACACTGCCTGTCAATGATCAGCTGTTCCCTGTCATCGGGAAAGCCGATCAGTGACGTCAGACATCAGCCACGCCCCCTACTGTAAAAAAAAAAACACACACGTCACAGACCTAACCCCTCCCCGCCCCCTAGTGGTTAACTCTTTCACTGCCAGTGTCATTTATACAGGAATCAATGCATTTAAATAGCATTGATTGCTGTATAAATGACAATGTTCCCAAAAATGTGTCAAAAATGTCCGATGTGTCCGCCATAATGTCGCAGTCACAATAAAAATCGCTGATCGCCGCCATTACTAGTAAAAAAAAAAATATTTATAAAAATGCTATAAAACTATCCCCTATTTTGTAAATGCTAAAACTTTTGCGCAAACCAATCAATAATCGCTAATTGCGATTTTTTTTTAACCAAAAATATGTAGAAGAATACGTATCGGCCTAAACTGAGGAAAAAGAATGTTTTTTTATATATTTTTTGGGGTTATTTATTATAGCAAAAAGTAAAAAATATAGAATTTTCTTCAAAATTGTCGCTCTATTTTTGTTTTTATAGCGCAAAAAATAAAAACCGCAGGGGCGATCAAATACCACCAAAAGAAAGTTCTATTTGTGGGAAAAAAAGGACGCCAATTTTGTTTGGGAGCCACGTCGCACGTCAGCGCAATTGTCAGTTAAATCGACGCAGTGCCGAATCGCAAAAAGGGGCCTGGTCCTTTGGCTGCAAAAAATTGGTCCGGGGCTGAAGTGGTTAATGTTAATAGCTCAAAAGGAGGTTTAACAAAAATAATGCATCAGTGCCCATCTATGCAGCCTCACCAACGCCCATCTATGCAGCCTCACCAACGCCAATCTATGCAGCCTCACCAACGCCCATCTATGCAGCCTCACCAACGCCCCTCAATGCAGGCTCACCAGTGCCCTTCAATGCAGCATCACCAGTGCCAATCATTGCAGTTGGATCAGTGCCCATCAATGCAGCCTCACCAGTGCATGGTGGAAAGGGGGGGACGAGCACCGCCGGATTACACAGAGCAGGGATCTCCCACTTACCTGGCGCCCGCTGTCATACAAAGTACCTCCTCCTGGATGGGCTTCTGTGATAGACTGCACACAGTGGCCATGCGTGTAAGCAGGAGATTTTTGTAATCCGGTGGTGCTGTGGACTTCTGGTCACCCTAGGCTAGTGGCCAGCAGGACCCACATGCCATGGTCGCATCGGCTCCCAGCAGGACCCACAGGTCCGTGACCAGCTCCCAGCAGCACCCACAGGTCTGTGGCCAGCTCCCAGCAGGACTCACAGGTCTGTGAATCCTGCTGAGAGCTGGCCACGGACCTGTGGGTCCTGCTGGGAGCTGGCCACGGACCTGTGGGTCCCGCTGGGAGCTGGCCACGGACCTGTGGGTCCCGCTGGGAGCTGGCCACGGACCTGTGGGTCCTGCTGGGAGCTGACCACGGACCTGTGGGTCCCGCTGGGAGCTGGCCACGGACCTGTGGGTGCTGCTGGGAGCCAAGGCGACCATGGCATGTGGGTCCTGCTGGCCTGTAGGCCATGGGCAGCTCCCAGCAGGATTCACAGGCCATGTGGGCAAGGTAAATGAAGTGTATGGGGGGAATGATCGATGGGATGATTGATCATGTCACATGTGTCAGGGTCTCTCTCACTTACCTCAGAGCTCAGCTAGTCAGCGGGACAGGTCCTCTCTTCCAGTCTTCTTCCTTGCACAGCTTCCTCCAGTGACAGACAGTCCTGGGGGGTGGCGGTAGGTGATGTAGTTGCTCACCTCAGTTGAACAGTTCACAGTTTCTGTACTATACTACTCTGCGAGTGGCGCGCCAAAAGATCCGACCGCTGTATGAGGGGAGTTGCTCTCCAGACCGACTCCACCCACAGGGAGCAGGGAGCCTGAGCACTACAACTCCCACAAACAGCGGCGGCCGTCACGTGACGTGACCGACATCACCTCATGGGCTAGCGGCACTCAAGGCTCAGAGAGAGACTGTCAGTGACAGTGAGTCATTGGCGGACACAAAGACAGCCACGGCGCCGGCTGGTGGCCACCGCCGTGGACGTTGTTGGATACGTGTTACACACATGGGGGGCACATGGGGGGCACATAGAAAAATTGGGGGGGTCGTGGCCCCCTCAGGCCCTATGCTAGTGACGCCATTGCGTGGGAATGACATCAACGCAGCCAGGCCAAGGCAAGTGACCGAAGGCACAGAACCCGCAAGGAAGACTGGGTGAAGTTGGAAGCGCCCGGGACCCGCCGGATTGATCACAGCACAGCGCTGGAGTGCTCAGTCTGACAGGTAGGTGTTCCCTAATGTGCTAATATGCTGTGCATACTTGTACATTATGGCATAACCTACCTCAGGGCCTCTAAAAAGTAGTAATGTCAGAAAGGTTTACTACTGCTTTAATATCACAGGAGATAAAAGAACCAAATAGAACTTTCTTTTGGTGGTATTTAATCACCGCTTGGTTTTTTATTTTTTGCGATATAAGTGAAAAAAGAGTGAACATTTTGAAAAAATAATTTTTTTTCGTTTCTATTGTAAAATTTTGCAAATAAGTAATTTTTCTTCATAAATTTGGGCCAAAATTTATACTGCTACATATCTTTGGTAAAAATAACCCAAATTAGTGGATATTATTTAGTCTGTGTTAAAGTTATAGAGTCTATAAGTTAGGGTGCAAATCACTAAAAATTGATCACATCTGATCACACCTGGTGTACTGAAGGCCTATCTCATTTCTTGAGACACTAACAATCCAGGAAAGTACAAATACCCCCCAAATGACCCCTTTTTGAAAAGTAGACAGTCCAAGGTAATTAGTAAGAGGCATGGTGAGTTTTTTGAAGTTGTAATTTTTTCCCACAATTCTTGGGAAAATTAAGACTTTTTTTTTTGTTTTGTTTTTTTGCACAAACTTATCGTATTGACAGGTTATTTCTTGAACACAGCATATGCATACTGCAACTACACCCAAAAATACATTCTGCTACTCCTCAGTATGGCGATACCACATGTGTGAGACTTTTACACAGCCTGGCCTCATATAGAGGCCCAACATCCAAGTAGCACCTCCAGGCATTCTACGAGAAAAATTACACATATAATTTCATGACGACCTATCTCACTTTTGAAGGCCCTGGAGCACCAGGACAATGGAAACGCCCACAAAATGACCCCATTTTGGAAAGCAAACACCCCAACGTATAATCTATGAGGCATAATGAGTCTTTTGAACGATTCATTTTTTTCCAGAAGTTTTCTGAACCCGTGGGAAAAAAATGAAAACGCATTTTTTTTACACAAAGTTGTGAATTTATAAGATATTTCCAACACATAGCATGTACATAGCAAAAATGACACCCCAAAATACATTCTTCTACTCCTCCTGAGTATAACATTACCACATGTGTGAGACTTTTACACAGCCTGGCCATATACAGAGGCCCAACAACCAAATAGCACCTCCAGGTGTTCTAGGCGCATAAATTACACATATAATTTCCTGACTACCGATTATATTTTTGAAGGCCCTTCATATTTCTAACACATAACATGTACATACCAAATAACAAAAGATTACCTGTGGTTTTAGTAGTGAAGTGGTCCACAGAGGAGAGCATCGGTTCAGGCAGCAGGCAGGGATGTGCTTAGCGACAGCAAAAGCAATCGTCCAGACAGCAGGCAGGAACACTGTCCATAGTTAGTACAGGCAGAGCTACTGTCAGCACAGCCAAAGCATTGGTCCAGATAGCAGACAGAGATGTCCAGGCAGAAATACTGTCAATAGTCAGTAGAGGCAGCAGGCAGAGATATGGTCAACACAGCCAAAGTATTGGTCCATGCAGCAGAAAGAAACGCAGTCCATAAAGTCCTGGGTCATTACAGGCAGCGGTATGGTCAGCACAGCCAAAGGATTGGTCCAGACAGCAGGAAGGACCATCAAGCTTAGGGCCAGGCAGACAGGGGTAGAGGCTTTCTCCCACCCAAATCTCTTTGAAGCCTCCGGGCAACCATACCCTGTTCTGGGAACACAGAAAACCAAAATCAGATTTTCTCTACTCAGAATGCTATTCTGAAGCCCCTCACATATGTGAGACCCCTGTGTACTAAAGTAGAAGGACAAAAGATCAGTCCAAGTGGCAGGCAAAAACATGGTCGATTAATAGGCCGAGGTCGGTGCACGTGGAAGTCAGAAACATGGTTAAAACGGCAGGCAAAGGCATCGTTGGTAAACAGGCTGAGGTTGGTGCACGTCGAAGTCAGAAAATTTGGTTAAAGTGGCAGGCAAAGACTTTGCCGGTAAACAGGCCAGGGTCAGTTAACATGGAAGGTAGAATCATGGTAGCAGGCAAATGATCCACACAAGTATTTGAAATGGGGAAATGTCAGTCTGTTACTAATATGGGGAACTAATATCTGATTGATGTGTAATAATTTCTGAAGCAATCACCGATACACAGGCCAAGGTGGGAGGGACATTGGGGACAATAAAAACTTGTACCTCTTCTAACTCCTCCACTTGTGCATACACGACATCTCTTTTGGCGTCTTCTTCCGGATTCTGCGGGGGGAATGTTATAGGGAAAATGTTGCTCATGAAGTCGTCTCACACTATCAGAGCGAATGCTTCCTGGGGCGGGTCCTTGCTGGTAAATCAGGGCAGTGACAATGTCTTCAATATATTTGAGGTAGGTGATGGGTTGGTTTTTGGGTGATTTTTGATAGCAGACAAATTAATTGAACATGGCCATATGAAACAGATGAAATGCAACTTTCTTATACCAATAATGGGACTTGCGGGTTGACAAATATGGTTGTAGCATCTGAACATTTAAATCCACCCCCCATATACAGATTGTAGTCATGGACTTCAAGCTTTACTATGGGGCCACATCTCTGAACCTCCACCAAGGTGTCATTGTGGATGGTAGTCATCATGTGAACATCCTTCTTGTCTCGCCACTTCATGGCCAACACCTCCTCATTCCTCATGAATGCGGCTTCCCCTTTTGTAGCTGTTTTGATAGTAAACTCTGTGGGAAGCCCTTCCTATTTTTCCAGAAGGTACCACAGGCCAGGGTTTGTTCACGATACAGGTGAGGAAAAAGGGAAAAGCTGCTGTAGTAATTATCTACGTATAAGTGGTATCCTTTTTTGAACAGGGGGTATGCAAGGTCCCACACAATTTTACCACTGGTTCCTATATATGTGGGGCACTCATGGAGCTGGAGCTGGGAGTCTTTGCCTTGATAAATACTAAATGTGTTCACGTTTGTCTGAATATAGATCGATGTTTATCCCAAGCATGTTTGATGCCATTTACTGTTGACTGGCTCACTACCTCTGCTGGAAGTTTATTCCAAGTATCAACTACTCTTTAAGGAAAATTATTAGTTTTGACCTTTCTTTCAGTTGGTTTGAGGTTGTGTCTTTATTTTTGGTTTCATATTGAAAATACTGCCCTTAACACAAACCTTATTCACCCCCTTGATGTATTTAAAGTGGGAGTAAACTCCCATCTATAATTTGTACCTATACATAGTAGGAACAAACGACATGTCTCCTCTCCTCTGACAGCACAGGAATTTGTGTATTTATACACACAAATCCCCATACTGGCGCTCATGCACGCGATCACGCATGGCCGATGGCGATTGCTTCCGCTGGCCATGTGCATCGAATCCCCTGCCATGCATCGGGGAACACGTGCATCCTCTGGCGGCTCTTAAAGGAACCCCGTATATATACAGGGTTTCGCGCATCGTTGCCATTGTGCTGCAGTAAATGTATGCAAGCTGGTCGGGAACCGGTTAAGGGCAACCACAGAAAAAATATTATAAAAAAGTGAACAATGATACATAAGACCTTATACAATGTTTATTAATACAAAAGGAATAAAAACAAATATGTGTTGTGATAGCTGTTTTGTATATACATAAGTTACCATATACAGTGCTGTAAAAAAAAAGTAATTGCCCCCTAAACCTAATAACTGGTTGTGTGCCGCCCTTGGCGGCAATAACTGCAATCAAGAGTTTGCAATAACTGGCAATGAATCTTTCATATCACTGTGGAGGAATTTTGGCCCACTCTTCTTTGCAGAATTGTTTTAATTCAGCCACATTGAAGGGTTTTCGAGCATGAACGGCCTGTTTAAGGTCATGCCTGGTGTGTTTCAGGTCATTGTCCTGCTGCATAACCC
The DNA here is from genome assembly GCA_028564925.1 of Lithobates sylvaticus. Lineage (NCBI taxonomy): Eukaryota > Metazoa > Chordata > Amphibia > Anura > Ranidae > Lithobates > Lithobates sylvaticus. The sequence continues at coordinate 63,418,470 of CM053026.1, forward strand.
AAGTGCGCTTGAGCTTGAGGTCACAAACTGATGGTCGGACATTCTCATTCAGGATTTTCTGGTAGAGCGCAGAATTCATGGTTCCATCAATTATGATCAGTCATCCAGGTCCTGAAGCTGCAAAGCAGCCCCAGACCATCACGCTACCACAACCATGTGTGACTATTGGTATGATGTTTTTTTTTTTTTTTTAATGAAATGCTGTGTTTTACGCCTCTTGTAATGGGATGCACACCTTCCAAAAAGTTCAACTTTGGTCTCATAAGTCCACAGAATATTTTCACAAAAGTCTTGCTGATAATCAAGTTGTTTTTTGGTAAATGTGAGACGAGCCCTTGTGTTCTTTTTGGTCAGCAGTGGCCTTTGCCTTGGAGCTCTCCCATGGGTGCCATTTTTGCCCAGTCTCTTTCTTATTGTTAAATCATGAACAATGACCTTAACCGAGTTAACTTAGTGGTGCCAGGCAGGTTTGGACAGATTTTTTTTCCCTTAATAAATTAAATCATCATTTAAAATCTGCATTTTGTATTTACCTGGGTTATTATGTGTCATATTAAAATTATGATCTGAATCATTTAAGTGTGCCAAATATGCAAAAAAAATAAATACCAGGAAGTGAGCAAATACTTTTTCACAGTACTGTACATCAAAATATAATACTCCCACATATGCTAGTCAACAATTCAACAAGTGTCGTGACACAGAACACCCAACGCGTATCGAAATATAATTTATTTTTCTTCCTCAGGGGTGTATCCCATGTAGGAACATGAATTCTATAATAGAAACAATCATTAGATACAGCTCAGCAATATTGGTTTCATATATGTCTTCAAATATAAATGTAATGTTATATGGAATAATACTGACATTGTGCAAGCTCCATAGACAGCCATTATGAAAAACAATGTAAAATACCATGTAGCGGTGTGTTGCCACTAGTTACTAACATCCACCATATCACCCTGCTGCCAGACCTCCATATATCACCTCTGAGACAATGAACAGTCATTTGCTTTGTTTTGTTTTGTTTATTGGGGGATATAACTTGTTTGGGGAAAGGTTATATGGGATGCCCATAGATTAAATTACCTTGCCATCATATTTATTAATTTAGAACGTTGGTTGAGCCTTGAAGAAATTATGCACATATATAACATCCACAGTCTCTTCCCTGCATCACCATGCAGATTATTGCTCCTCCTCTGCATAACTCCTGCAGACTATTGCTCCCAGGAATCCTTCCCTGCGGCACAAACTTATTCTGTAGCACATTATGTTTCCTGTCACATCCTCTTCTATATGCAAAAGATCCCACTCTGAATAGTCTCTAATGCTGACTCTGATGGATTGCTGCTATTAGGCCAGAGGCCTGTAGTACCTCTCCCTGGAGGCCTAGTAGTTTAATAGCATGTGCCGAACGGTAGACTACTGTTCCCAGCTAGCCCAGCTTAAAAAACCTGCGCCCTCGGGCCGCATCGATTTGACACTATTACCCACAGTCTCTCTTCTGCTCCAGGACTCCTCATCAATGACTGTGTAATGATGAGGACTTCATCTATGACCGTGTAAGGACGAAGTTCCCTCACAGACTCCCTGACATCCAGCACTCCACTGTAGTACACTCACCGACCTTCTTCTGCCCCGAGTCCATGGTGAAGAACTTAACCGGACTGTACGTTCCGACAGCTTCTCCTGCCCCTCTGCTCCAGGAACTCCTCATCAATGACCGTGTAATGATGAGGATTTCACCCATGACCGTGTAAGGGTGAAGCTCCCTCACAGCTCTCCCGGGCCTCCTCCCGCGATCCGGGGTGCCCTCCTGCTGCTTTTCAGTACTCCATTCTCCACTTCTCCTGTCCGACAACTCCTCCCAGTGGCCTGTTACCTCAGCTTATATGGGAGGCCTGCCCCCTGCCAATTCCAGTTGGGGATGGGTCAGGGCTCCTCACATGAGCTGCCTGCCACTCCAGTTCTAGGCCTTGCCCCTCTTCCAGAACATTCTCTCTGGAAGCAGGGGAGGCGCCTCAGAACTAAAGTACAGGTGGTCACACCCACTGCTACACTAACCACTCCCTGTCCCCAGATCAAAACAAACAGGCCTAGCTTGCAGCATAGGCCTGCCTAAATTTACCTGTACTGACAGAAACTACCAAAATTCCTCACTCTAGCACCTACCTATGGTAGAGGGTGCTACAACAATATATTATTACTTGTGCTCAGTTGAGTTGATGACAACCAGTAAGCTTGCTACTAGATTGCTAGACTGGAGTGAACGCTGTTGTGTGCTTGGCTGCCATTGCATTGGTGAGAAAGAGAACCTGAAACACAAACAGCAGCCCTTGCAGGGGTAGTGCTAAATATGCATTATTTCTGTAAAGGCGAACTAACACTATTACAAAAGGCACTGGGAATTCACCCACTTCCCACCAAATAGTCTGTACTGGCATTGCCCCATCAGACATCAACTGCCAAAGTGTATCTTCCCTTGCAGGCTCACAATTTGTCCATTTGCACTGTACAAGGGATGAGCTCCTGGTTGGATCTGAGTGTTGCTTGTTGGGCATTCATCTGAGCATTGAACTTTTAGTGCTTTCAGCAGGAGCCAAACATCATACATTATATAGGAGTGCTGTTTTTCTACTTCTGCTACATATGACAGCTTCCTTCTTTCACTGGCAATGGTTGTTAAAGAAGCAGTGAGTGCCGAAAATCACCACATCCTAAAAATGCCCATACACTGAATGAAATGTTGATCACGGTGTGACCTCCCACCACACCACACCTCAGAAGTCAATTATTTCATTTGATTTCTGTCGAAGGGACATATCAGAAATTCTTCAATGATCAGTGGATACAGCCAATCAGCTGCATCCACGAATCTGTGTATTCTTTCAGGGGTGATTGCCGCTGTCAGAATACAATGTCCCGGCAGGGGCGGAGGATTCTGCTATCCACCTTGTTTGTGTCAGGTGATGTTACACAGCCTTATTTGTTTGTTGACTGTGAACCCCATGTAAGCAATTGGACAGGGAGAGCTGCTAACATAATTGCCCAAATATGACCACCTGGCCATATTTGTTCAATTTTACCAATGGATATATGCTAAGTGATTTAGATATATGCTGCTCCTTTGTTTACATTCCAGTTGACAGCTTGGAGAGGGACAAGATACCCCACTCCCAATGTTGAGGGCATGTGGCCTGGTATAGTTTGGGTGCAGGGTGCACACTTGTCCCCAACCTTTCCTTGCTTACCAGTCTGCATCCACAGATAAGGGTCTGGTATGGATTTTGAACAATATGCAATATTGCCACTGCAAACGTTCCTGGAATAGTCAAGAAGTATGCAACTACCAGCTGGAGACTGGTAACATCATGAGTCTAAGCATACAGTATATCGCCTCCACACTATGGAATTTCAAGATAACATGCAAACATTTAATAAGGTGATCACAGCGGTAAGGTGCAACTTTTTATGGCTATGCAGGACTCCTTCACACTCCTGACAAAAAGGGACCTAGTAAACTTTTAGACATTACTGAAGATCCATGGTTTACTGGCGATTTATGCTTTGATTTATGATTTTACTGGTCCCCAGCTGGTAGTTACTACAGCACCCACCTACCTCTTGCCTACTCCCGGAACTTACTTGTACTATTAGAATATTGTGTATTGTTTAAAATTTATATCAGAAATGCTTTGGTATGGATCTTGTGTGGGATCCCAAGCTTTTCTTTTCTAATTTTTTTCCTTTGGATTCCCCCTTAAAATCCATAGCAGAATATAGAATTTGGGAGACCCTACAGTATGATTTTTTTTTCTTGTTTGTTTGCTTTTGTTTTTTTTTTTTTGTTTTTTTGTATAGGGCCTCTCTTGACATCCATACCAGATCCTCACGAAAAAAAGGGGTCTGGTATGTAATGAAAAAGGGTCTGGTATGCTTTGCTATGGAATTTGGTTGAGACCCCATGATTTTTTTATCTAGTCTTCTTCCTTTAGGTTCCCCCTTAAAATTCATATGAGAATAAAGCATGTGGGTAGGTGGGTAGGACTCCTCTTTTGTTCGTTTGTTTTTGTTTTTTTGTATAGGGCCTTACTTGACATACCAGATCCTCACCAAGCAAAGGGGTCTGGTATGTATTTTTCTCATTTTTTTCCTTTGGGTTTACCATTAAAATTCATACTAGAATATGGAATTTAGGGGGGCCCATTGCCTTTGTTTTGTTTTTTTTGTTTTTCATAGGGTCCCCCTTGACACCCATACCAGGTTCTGATCAAGAAAAAGGGTCTTTTCAGTATTTTTCTAAAACCATACCAGATATTTTTTGTATGGATTTTGGGTGGGACCTCACACTTATTTTTCCCTGTTTTTAGCCTTTGGGTTTCCCCTTAAATTTCATATCAGAATATGGCATGTGTGTAGGACCCCATGCCTTTTTAAAATGTTTTTTATTTTTCATGCCCCCCCCCGACTTACCAGATCCCATCAAACAAAAGAGTGTGGTATGTATTTTTTAAAATCCAGACCAGATATTCTTTGGTATAGGTTTTGGTTGGGGTACCACACACGTTTTTCTAATTTTTTTCCTTTGGGTTCCCCATCAAAATTCACCCTATGCGTTTGTTGTTTTTTTTTGTGTCATGGGGCCCCCCTTTACATCCATACCAGGTTCCGATCAAGAAAAAGGGTCTGGTCAATATTTTTCGAAATCCATACCAGATATGCTGTGTATAGGTTTTGAGTGAGACCCCACACTTTGTTCTTACAAATTTTTTCCTATTTTAAGTTCCCCGTTAAAATTTATAAGAGTATGGAATATGGGTAGGGCCCCATGCCTTTTTTGCATGTATTTTTCAAAATCCAAATCAGATATGTTTTAGTATAAATTTTGGTTGGGACCCCACACCTTTTTTCAAATTTTTTCCTTTGTGTTCCTCCTCAAAACTCATAGCAGAATATGGAATGTGGGGAACCCCCCCCCCCTTTTTTTTCTTGTCCCCTTGACATCCATAAGTGATCCTCATCAAGGTTCCGGTATGTATTTTTAGGGGAACCTAACGCTATTTTTTTTTTTTTTTGCAGTATTCATAATATACTTTTGCTTACCCCATCACTTCTGACTAGCTCTTCATTATTAGGTAAGTCCACTTACAAGAGCAAACAGAGTAGATGAGATTAGGTAATAGTTGGATAATGACCCCAGGAAGGTAGTGACAGACTTTACAAGGGGCACACTGGCTCCTACTGGCATAGTCTGCCCTTGTCCTGAAAAGAGACGCCTTCAGGGATCATGAAGTTTGAATTCCCTGCAAACTCAGTGTCATCTTAGCTTGACCAGATTTGGAAGAACATATTAACCTCCTCTTGTGATTTTCAGAAAACCATTCTAATTTAGCAAGTAATTAAGGGTCACATGCGGGATAAAGACCAGGATAATCTTGGATTACGCACAGGAAGCTTTGTTTCCAAGACAACCCTGGCTGAGGGGGTGTTAATGCCGAGGTCAATCAGTTAATGAACTGGGAATGGTCAGTGACTCCAAAACCTGCTGGAACTAAAGAAATGGAAAGTGGAGGAAATGTTTATTATGGCAGCAACTAATGACTCAAGCACAGGGGGGGCAAAAAAAAGTTGGTTAAATAGGACAATCGTTACAACAAAACAAAGTTAAAAGCCGCTGGCTTTATAAATTAACAATTAGGAGTTCATTAGTAGTTGTAAATGGGAAGGGGAATAAAGTTTTTAAATACAAAAGAGTTTACGATAATAAAACCCAGTCTGTGTTTTCCTCCCTTATTAATACAAACATGGCTAGTTTGGTCAGATATTTGGTAAAGTAGCCCTTTTAGTAACTTTACAAGACTGGAATGATACATTCCTGATAAGTTGCAATATACAGTAACAATTTTATTTTTAAAGACCAATACAGAGACTTTGAGAAAAATAGTATGATAATGGGTGATGAAATAGTTCTTAATGGTGGGTGAAGATTCAGGTTGATAGTCTATAAGTGTGCACCAAACACCAGAGTCCACACTACGTAAGTCACACTCCCCTAGGGGTTCAAACTCACCAGAAAGCAGTTAAGCAAACACCTTGAATAATCTAGATGTCATCCAATTGGCAAGGTTTAAAAAGGGAACAAAGTCTTTACCAAGTAACTATAAACCTGTTAGTTTAACTTCTATATTCGGGAGGACCCAGGATCCCCCGATAAATAGATGGGGGCTGGGTCATGCCAGCTGGTAGAGAATATGCGGGTGATTTAGAGTGAAAATAAGTTACAGACCATAGATGCTGTGGTGAAATGTGAAGTTACAAATTAAAGATGACAATGGAGTAGAAGCCATATATAACCCAGCTAGCAAAATGTAACAGACACTAGAAGGAAATGATGGTCTGGACATGTCACTAGAGGAGTACCATCCGAGTAAACGAGAATAATAAATGTATTGCTTTCTGAACATGTATTTTACACAATGAAAAGTCAAGACCTTTGTTCAATGCATTGTTAACCCTTTAATAAAAACTATTGAAACATAACTTCTATATTCGGGAAGATACTGGAGAGATTAATAAAAGACCACATAGACGAGTTCTTGCTGTAAAAAAATATTTTACGCAACAGACAGCATGGGTTCATGAAAGACAGAAGTTGTCAAACAAACCTGATTTCTTTAATGAGGAGGTAAGTAAAACCTTGGACATAGGGGTGGCGGTGGACGTGGTATACTTGGATTTGCAAAAGCGTTTGACACAGTTCTCCACACATCTAATGTGTAAGGTAAAGTCTACAGGCTTGGAAAGATCAGTTTGTAAATGGATAGAAAACTGGCTAAAAGACAGAATTCAGAGAGTAGTGGTTAATGATTCTTACTCTGAATGATCTAAGGTTATCAGCGGTGGACCCCAAGGTTTAGTGCTGGGACCCTTACTTTTTAATATCTTTATAAATGAAATAGGATCTGGGATTAAATGTAACATTTTTATCTTTGCAGATGACACTAAATTATTCAGTGGAATAACATCCTTACAGGATGTCTCCAATTTACAAGCCGACCTCAATGCTCTGTCTAATTGAGCAACTAAGTGGCAAATGAGGTTTAATGTTGATAAATGTAAAGTTATGCACTTGGGGGCTAAGAATATGCATGCATCATACATACTAGGGAGAGTACAACTGGGGGGATCAATGGTGGAGAAGGATCTGTTTTTTTTTTTTAGATCATAAGCTTAATAATAGCATGCAATGCCAAGTTGTGGTTTTCAAAGCGAGCAAAGTCCTTTCTTGTATTAAGAGAGGTATGGACTCCAGAGAGAGATATCATTTTGCCCCCCTGTACAAATCATTAGTAAGACCTCATCTGGAATATGCAGTTCAGTTTTGGGCACCAGTTCTCATAAAGGATATCGGAGGAACTGGAGAAAGTGCAGAGAAGGGCAACCAAACTGATAAGAGGCATGGAGGAGCTCAGCTATGAGGAAAGATTAGAGGAACTGAATCTATTCTCTCTTGTGAAGAGGAGATTAAGGGGGATATCATCAACATGTACAAATACATAAGTGGTCCATATAGTGAACTTGGTGTTGAGTTATTCACTTTAAAGTAATCGCAAAGGACAAGGAGGCATTCATTACGTCTAGAGGAAAAAAGATTTCATCTCCAAATACGGAAAGGTTTCTTCACAGTAAGAGTTGTGAAAATGTGGAATAGACTCCCATGCAGAGGTGGTTCTGGCCAGCTCAGTAGATTGCTTTAAGAAAGGCCTGGATTCTTTCCTAAATGTACAGAATATAACTGGGTAATAACATTTATAGGTAAAGTTGATCCAGGGCAAATCTGATTGCCTCTCGGGGGATAAGGAAGGAAATCGGAGCATGCTTTGCTGAGGTTTTTTGCCTTACTCTGGATCAAATGTGGGTATAGGTTTATGTATATGGGATTGTATAATTTTTTTTAATTTAAAAAACTGGATGGACTTGTGTCTTTTTTCAACCTGACTTACTATGTAACTATGTTTAGCTTGAACTGCACATCACTCCATGGGTGGTAGATCACGAAAAAAAAGGCTCCATATAGCGTGATCCCGTTTAAAGCATTTTTTAAAAGATCACTCCTTTAAAATCAAACTTACAAAGTATAACATTTAAACAAGCATTTGAGATAAAATTGCGTTATCAACGGTCAGTGGAAGCCAGCCGTCAGCCGCCACACTAGCCACGTTCATAGTGCCTGGTTGTTCCCCTCTGGCCATGACACGCATACGTCATCTCCAGTCACCGTATTGTACACACTGTTGCGTTTCATCATCACGACATCATATGAGGGCCCTCAGATGATATTGTGATGACAAAACGCGTTTATATATATATATTTTATTTTTCAGGTGTGGCAGGCGGCGTGATTGACAATGGACTTTTTGGTGAATGGGTACCCCATACTCATTCACATGGGGGGCTTCCAGATTCCGATAAGACAACCACAACCACCGGCCACAGTTGTGGTGATGAAGCCCTTTACCCCATCAACATAGGGACAAGCTGCTTTGGAGTGGGGGGGGGGGCAGAGCCCCCCTGCCACAAAGCACTCACCCCCCATGTTGAGGGCATGTAGCCCGGTATGGTTCGGGGGGAGCACTCGCTCATCCCCCCTTTCCTGATCTGCCAGGCTGCATGCTCAGATAAGGGTTTGGTATGGATTTTGGGGGGCCCCACGCCGTGTTTTTTTTCTGCAATTTTTTTACTGGGGAAACCCATTGACAGTTGATGCAAAGTGATGCAAAGCTTTGCCCAATCAGGGAGCAAAATTCACTGTGCAGCGAGCAGTGCATTGCAGGGGTGACGAACACCCTTGAACACCCTGCAAATTTGGGTGTTCCCCAAACGGGGCGAACAGCCAATGTTCGTCCCGAACTGATGCTGAGGCCGAACCGATGCTCGGGCAGAACCATTCACCCAACTCTACTGGTCAGTAATACACTTCCTGTCTTAGAGTGGCTGTACTCTGGATGGAGGAACAACAGAGACACATCTGTACAGCAGCACTGTTACTTTGGGAAGAGGGTAGTTTTAGACCAGCAGATTTATATACACTAACAAATTGAAGCTAAACTCCAGCTCACACTTTATAAGCAGTTACAATAACAGATTTTTTTTTTTTTCCTTTTTTGGATGAAGGTTTTACATAAATAAATTAAAGCTGATCATGTCAGTTGTAAATGCTTTGTCTCAACCCTCTGCTACATCTGAAGTACAACTTGTTCTGTTGAAAAAAAAGACTTACTGGCCAGATCCCCAGATGGAAAAAAAATGTTACTAAAGGTGAAGTTATCCTTTAAAAGGATTTGCCCAACATCTGTTACTCAATGGGAAATAGGAATGCTTTAAAGTGGTAGTAAACTTTTGTTGTTTATTTTTACCTACAAGTAAGCTTATAACAAATCTTACCTGTAGGTACAATGAATACAATATCTCCTAAACGTGCACTATTTAGGAGATATTCTAGCAAGCAACAGCCAGTGACCGGCGCATGCGCTCTGAAGGAAGGACATACTCGTCCTGTTTTCTTTTTTTTACTGTTAAAAAAAGTAAAAAGAACAAAAAAACAAGTGTTTTGCCCCTCCCTGAACCAGACCAGTAGGGAATGCAATTTATTATCTCTATACCAAGGGAGCGGCGAGCATGCACCCCCTTTACAATGCTAATACCAGCTAGCCCACATGCCCTTCAGCATTTGGGGGAGCATGTGTCCCTCCTTTGTTCCTCTCCAACAGTGTTTGAGTACTGATGAAGTTCCCGCCACTGGCACGGTTTTAAAATATAGGCCCACCACAATTTCAGCGGTGTCCAAAGATGTCCCATGCCATTCTATCCAATGGTTGGTTAAAGTTAGGGGAAACATGGATAAGTTTGAGGAAGTTTCCACCACTGCACAGTTTTAAATGCCCAGGAAACTCTGACATCACTGCCATATCTGGACTGATGCAAAATATGGGCAGTAATGTCATGAGGAGTTCACTGTGATCTCATTGGCCATATTTGGACTTAGGTCAGGTTTAGTCATTAGTAATGTCACCATGGGGAAAGCCATCCCCAGAGTTCCCTGGGCACATAAAACGATGGCCAGTGTGGGAACTCTGAAAGTTCTAAAACAGGAGTTTTAGCATTAAAGTGGTTGTAAACCCTTACAGACCACTTTGACCTACAGGTAAGCCTAGATTAATGCTTACCTGTAGGTCCAAGAAATATCTCCTAAACCTACACAGTTTAGGAGATATTTGCATAAAGACATGCGCCGTAGACAGCGGCACACAGGCGCACTGAGCATGCCGCTGCTAACGGCGATATGCCGCTAGTGGCGACTCCCGTGTGCATGTGCGGGAGTGACGTCATCGCGGCTCCGGCCAGTCACAGCGCCGGAGCCGCGATACGCGGAAAGAAGATGGACACTCCGTGGAAGAGGGAACATCGGTGACATCGCTGGCTCCTGTGTCAGGTAAGTGACACATAATGGGCTACGATGCGATGCATAGTAGCCCATTATGCTTTACCTTTGCAGGGAAACAAAGAGGAAGTAAACCCATCAGGGTTTACTTCCTCTTAAAGGAGGGAGGGCTATGTTCCTCCTTCATCTGATCTATGCATGCTGGATAGACCCTCGTAAGACATCTTTGGACATTCCAGGACCGTGGAAAGGTAAATATATAGAAGAACAAAAAAATAATAATAGACGTATTTATTTGTGTGGTATCTTTTTTTAAACTTTCTCTTACCCCAACAGTCAGGGTGAAAAAACCCAAACCAGTTCACCAGGGTTTGGACAAACAGCTACTTGCCTCCAACAGGGAGGCAGGTTGGTGGAACATTAACAGTGGAGAGTGTGTGAGAGATGGCTGAAATTGCTGATTTCAGGTTTCTTGCACTATTGTGAACTGAAATGCTGATCTGGAATGTCGAAATAAAGAAGATGGAGTTGATGACATGTTGTCTTGCAGTAAAAACGCAAAAAGGCAATCCGTGTGGGCATTCTTTATTTGTGAAAGTGGGCACCAGGCCATGGGAATATGAGTACAATATGGTGGAGTCTCTCTCTACAGGAGTGTGCATACCCTTGTGGGTGGGCACAGTGTGAGGCTGCGAACAGAGAGCACACAAAGTCCAAGTGCAGTGACAAGAATATATTGTAACAGAAGTCTGGCAGTACACAACAGGCCCAGCGGGAAGGCAACCCGACCTGGAACACTCACAAGAAGTAACAGCAGTAGACTGAAGACTTAGAAATGCTTACAGGGAGTGCGCATGCGCGGAGTTCCGGAGATGGCCGCTTAGCCAGGAGCTCCGCTCTACCCCAGCCAGACGGCGCCCATCGTCAGCTCCACAGCCTTCCGGAGCGGCGGTACGAGAGCCCGCGGACACCCCACACAACAGGGCATCACCCCATATGAGCAGACCCTCAGTCAGACGCAGTTTGGAGCCGCAATTCGATATACTGGATCCGGCCGGCGGATCCAAGATGGCGGCCGCCTCGAGGCAGCACCCGGCCTACACGGAGGGGATACATGAGGGGAGACAGGTAAATCCCCCCACAACCCTGCACTACACACCTGTGGCACAGGGATACCCACAGCAGGACCTGTCTCCCTCCCCAGCCTCCACAGAATCCCTAATAGGCCGCTCCATAGACGGATTCTCAGTTTCCCCTGCTGAGCCTCATGCTGCGCCCCAAGCTGTCCCCCTGCACACTGACCCCATGTCAGCATCCCTCACAATGGCTGATCTATATCTGAAACTGTCAGACCTGCTATCCCAAACAGCTGCCAAGATCACAGGAGATCTAAAACAGGACTTTCAGAACTTAGGCACCAGAATTGACTATATTGAGCATAAGATGGAACAAACAATTGCCGTGACTAACCAAACCTCTGACCACCTACACACAGTACAAGATCAATTGGATGTCGCCTTATCCAGAATTGACGATTTGGAAAATAGGTCAAGAAGGTACAACGTTAGGATCAGAGGCCTTCCTGAATCCGTTACTAACATACCAGCTGCGGTACAAAATATGATCCAGACCCTAATCCCAAATGTTCCTCAACACCGCTTAGAACTTGACAGAGCCCATAGAGCATTGGGACCCCCCAGGAAAGACGGAACCCCAAGAGATGTCATCGCAAAACCTCACTTCTACGCCATCAAGGAAGAAGTGATGAGACAGGCACGTTCAGCTCCTAAAGTCCTATGCCTTGGTCATCCTGTACAAATATTCGCAGATCTGTCTCCTTCCACCATGCAACGCAGACGCTCGCTAAAACCCCTACTTCAGGTCCTCTCACAAAAGGACATTAAATACAAATGGGCCTTCCCTTTTGCAGTGAGATTCACAGACAACGGCAAGTCTTATGCATTCTCGACATTCCCTGAAGGCGAAAGACTGTTGCTGCGACTCAAACTCATTTCCCAAGAAGCAGACATGGAGGTGACTCACAACTTGCCCGGATCTTCCAAGAGACCAACCCCGACGAGCCCGGCATCGCCGCTTTGGAACAAGACAAAAACCAAGAAGGCAAAGAACAATGGCCCACCTTGAAGACCACTAAGGGGACATGGACTGTCCGGCGACCCTAGTTCTTGATTGAATCTGGTCTTCCTAGATCCAGATACCTGAACACTGTTCATTTTGAACACTGACATTTTTGTTTTTCTACATGCTTCCTACGCTACATCTGGCCCCACAGGGTCTGACCGGTCCTGGACCGGTCAATCCCGGGGATCTACACACCACCACGGTGGACGGGAGCCCTCCCTTCGCCCCCCCTTAAGGGACGGACGGGGGGCACCGGATGCGAAAGCATGCTATGTTCATCAGTCCGCATTACACATGCCTTACTTCTTCCAGACTACTGTGTTATACTTACTCCCTACAATAATAGGGGGGCGCCCTGGCTGGGGTAGGCCCCATGTGCCTCTACCTCACCCTTAGGTTCTTACCGGTATCTGAGGGTGTGGCTGTCTGTTCCCTTTTGGGAGCAGACACTGTTACCTGTACGGTAGAAGTCCCTAGGGGGTGTCTCCCCCCCTGGGAACTGTTTCTTTATTTGTGAAAGTGGGCCCCAGGCCATGGGAATATGAGTAATCCGAACACAGAGATGTGGAGGGGGAGGTTCCTCTTGGTCAAGGGGACTATAGGAGGTCACATTTACTCCCTAGTATCCTATTACGCCCCAAACAAAGGACAGGAACAATTCTTTAAACGTATCCTGAACGAGCTCTCCCCTCTATTAGAGGGCACTGTGGTTTGGGGGGGAGGGGCCTCATTGATGTATGGAGAGAGTTCAACCCCTCCAAAAGGGATTTCACCCACTATTCATACCCACATGACACTTACGCCAGGATTGACCATATTCTGGTCTCTCCAGACTCACTGCCAGCAATCCTTAAATCCCACATAAGTGATACGGTTCTCTCAGATCACTCACTAGTTATTATGCACATCTCTCTCTACAGGAGTGTGCATACCCTTGTGGGTGGGCACAGTGTGAGGCTGCGAACAGAGAGCACACAAAGTCCAAGTGCAGTGACAAGAATATATTGTAACAGAAGTCTGGCAGTACACGACAGGCCCAGCGGGAAGGCAACCCGACCTGGAACACTCACAAGAAGTAACAGCAATGGTACAGTAGACTGAAGACTTAGAGATGCTTACAGAGTCTGCAACGAGGAGCAGAATGTGGCCTGGCAGTCTGCACCCAAAGGGGAAGCTTTCCCTACTCCTCTTGAACTGTCCCTGTTAGACGGGTGACCTGTCCCTACTCTAGCCATTCACAAAATGCATGCTAAACTTGGGAGCCAGGGTCTAAAAAAGACTCTGCCTGATCCAAGATGGCCCCAAGTCATGTAGGGTGCCAGCATCCAATCAGAGACGAACTAGGTTCCCCTCGACTTCCTCCCTCACCTGCAGTGGAGAAAATAGACTGCAATCGCCTACACCCTTATTTCAGGCGGCAAATCAGGGTTGCTTACAGGTGTACCTGTGCACTTGCCAGTCCTGGGACACCAAATTGGGACATGCTATGATGAAATAGATCACATAGACAGTGATTAGAGTTCTTTATCTTTTTTTGGTGTGCTACCTCCTGGTTCTTTATTGTCAGAAAAAAGTAATGGGTGGCCTTAGTCAAAGAAAGGTGTATGTGGCACGTCACAGAATGATCAAGAGACCTCTAGTTACTAATTATATAATAGATCCCTATGAGTTTTGGCATCTTAGAGCACTTTGGTACTTGGCTTGGTCTCCTTTATTATCCTGTTGCTGGATTGCTATGTTTGTAAAACCCACAGGTCGAATAAAAAGGCATTAGGTCTATGAAGGTTCTCATTTATCCAGGTCATTATTTGAGATGGGAAGGCTTGGATAAAAACGGGGGAAAAAAAAAAATTCAATTTTTTTTCAAAGCCGATTTTAGTTTTTTCCCAGAACAATTGGGAAAAAAACGAACTGTGGAATATGTTCTTTTACAATGATAAGTAATATATCTGTGACATGATATTCAAACTATATAACATGAAGTCCTTAATGAAAGATTTCTGAGACTTTATGTAAAAATCTTAAATTACTGCAAGTTCTCTCAGCTGAAAACAACCAAATCCTGGAATACAGTTCAAGTAACACTGCATTTCTAAGTGCAGTTCTCAAACAAGAGAAATAGGCATTTCTGACACTATGGGGGTTATTTACGAAAGGCAAATCCACTTTGCACTACAAGTGCAAACTACAAGTGCAAGGTGCACTTGAAATTGCACTGAAAGTGCACTTGGAAGTGCAGTGGCTGTAAATCTGAGGGGTAGATCTGAAATGAGGGGAAACTCATCCTGGAAACACTCTTTCTGCTGCTTTTGAATCATCACAGAGTGTTTCTTCACCAGCAGCATCTTCAAGTAAAGAAGTGTTAACCACGGCCTCCCAAAAATACACAATCCCTTCATTTATAGAGAAACACCTGAAAATCAGGAGAAAATTGATCAAGCTCTTGCAAAGGCAATATCTGCTTTGGGATCAGCATTGTCAATAACTGAAAATGTATACTGGCTGGAAGCTTTTATATTATTATGAGGGAAAGAGGGGTGGTTACCTGTTCTCATGTATAGGTGAAATGTTCTTATCATATACAGTCCTTGTTATTCAATTTTTAATAAAAGAATACAATTTTAACATTTACTGTATAAGCTGTACTTCAAGCATAATACTTTTATATACCCTGGATTTCACCTTTCCAGTGTAAAAAAATGACTTTCAAAATGACTATTTGTAAAACTACTCCCCACTGAATTTTTTAAAAACATTCTTCCAGATGAAATGATTGAACATCCTCAAAGCTAGGCAGCCTCGAAGTTCTGCAGAGATTCCACATCCCAAAAAGACTTAATCAGTGACATCGGTATCAGGCACTTCATAGCTGATAATCCAGGACTGATTCATTTTTAATAAAAGTCAAACGGTCCACGCAGTCTGTGGACAGACACGTTCTATGATCAGTAACGAAATCTCCTGCAGCACTGAATGCCCATTCTTAAAGCACTGGGCAAGTTCTGGCCATTGGTCTATTCTCATGACCCAGTAAGGGTCACCTGGAAAACTCTCCATCTCTGTTTTGGCCCCAAGGTAATCGTCCACCTTGTGATGGAGACGCTGCCGATGGGATGTGGCAGCTGACAGCCCTGGGCGGCGAGGACTAAAAAAATTCTGATATGCCTCACTTAGGCGGACACCTTCTCCAACGCTCCTCTCTTGACCAACAGAAGACTCAAAATTACGTTTTCCATGACACTGTAACCTACTGGAGTCAGGGAAAACATTCAATAAAATCCTCTTTAACGTGTCCTCAAGAGATTTTATCTTCTGTACTCTCTGTGGGGACGGGATGAGTTCTGAGACCTTCCCCTTACAATGGTGGTCAAGGAGGGTTGCCAACCAGTAATCATCCTTCTCCTTTATGCCACGTATTCTTGGGTCCTTCCACAGGCTTTGAAGCATGAGGTTGCCCATGCGCCTCAAATTTGCCAAGGCTTGAGAAGCAGACTCCTCGGGTCACTCAGGATGACAGCATCTGGAACTTCCTCCTTCCAGCCATGTACTGCTCCCAAGGGTCCTGGGGTTGGAAAGCTATCGCTTACAGATTGACGCATGTCTTCCTCTTCTTCGAAGCCTATGAAAGTGCCAGAATCCTCCTCCTCATCCTCCTCCTCTCTCTCCTCATGTGTGTTCTGTGACATAGGATTGATTATGTCTGGATAAAGTGGGCCTTGAGAGGAAAGGAAGTTCTCTGCCTCCAGTGCCCTGTCCATAATGCCATGCAGAGTCTGCTCCAGCAGGAACACAACAGGGATTGTGTCACTGTTGCATGCACTGTCACAGCTCACCATCCTTGTGGCCTCCTCAGATGGTGACAATACAGTTCATGCTTCCTTAATGATCAGCTATTGGTGTGGGGAAAAACAGCTGAGGCGGCCTGAGCCTGTCGTCCTGCCGTATTCTCACAGGTACTTGTTGACGGCCCTCTGCTGCATGTAAAGCCGCTGCAGCATTGACAAAGTTGAGTTCCACCTGGTGGGCATGTCACAAATCAGGCGGTTTATGGGCAGATGGATTTCCCACTGAATTTCTGCCAACCGAGCACTGGCTGTGCGTGACCTCCTGAAATGGCTACAGACTCTTCTGGCCAACTTTAGCACATCTTGCAACCCTGGGTACGTATTTAGAAAACGCTGCACCGCCAAATTGAGGACATGTGCCAGGCATAGCACATGTGTCAACTTTCCCTGTCCAAGGGCGGACAGGAGGTTTGAGCCATTATCGCACACCACCATTCCTGGCTCCAGCTGGTGTGGTGTGAACCACCTCTGGGCCTGTCCCTGCAGAGCTGCTATAATCTCTGTTATGCTGGTGTGGTTCCTGTCCCCTAAACACACCAGCTGAAGCACTGCATGGCACCTTTTAGCCTGACTCTGGGAATAGCCCTTTGAACGCTATGATGTTCATAGGACAATTCTGCAGAGGAGGGCATGAAGGTGGCAGAGGAGGGGGTAGAGCTCATAGGTCTGGCATCATCACCACCAGCTGTATGGAGACGTGGAGGCAAAAAAAGCTGCAGCACTGAGCCCTGTCCTGCATCCTTTCGAGTTGCAAGCAGCATTACCCAGTGTGCTGTGAACGAAATATATCATCCCTGCCCATGCTTGCTGGACCACTTGTCAGCAGTAAGGTGGATTTTACGGCTAACTGCCTTGCCCAACGATACCAGAACATTCCCTTCCACGTGATGGTAGAGAGATGGAACGGCCTTATGTGAAAAGTAATAGTGACTGGGAACCTGCCATTGTGGTACAGCACATTGTGCAAATTCACAGAAAGGGGGCAGAATCCACCAGGCTGAAAGGCAGAAGTTGGCGAGGCAACAGCTTTGACAAGATTGCATTTAGACGATGGGCATGTGGGTGGCAGGGATTTTTTTTCTGCTGCAGCAGATGGGGCAGAGAAATTTGCCAGCTACAGTCTACAGCTGATGGTGTGCTGCTAGGACCTGGGACACACTGTGCTATACCGTCATCCCTGTCAGAGGAGGCTGCTGAGAGGTAATGACTCAATATAGCAGGGGCAGATTTAAGTGGGTAAGGAGGAGAAGGAGGAGGGACATATTTGTGCCTCCCTTGTGTGGCTTTTAGGTGCTCTTGCCAACAGGCTGATTGGTTGGACGTCAAATGCCTTGTTAAGCATGTGGTACCCAAATGGTTGCTGTTTTTCCCACATTTAATGTGCCTGAGACACAGTTTGCAGATAGCAACAGTGCAATCTGCTGCAGATGTGCTGAAAAAACCCAGACAGCTGAACTTTGGAGAGTGGGCCAGGAATGTGATGAAATAGGATGGCTGCTCTCTACTCTTTCTTAATATTGGCCTCCTTGGGGTTGTGCCGCCTCACCTTCAGTTTCCTGCTCTGCTCTATCTGGTGCCCAAGTTGCATCAGTGACCTCATCATCATCATCATCTCCATCTCTTCCATCTTCATTATTACCACTGGAGACAACTTGGCAATATGCTGCGGCTTGGGGAACATGAATGCCAATTTGTCTACCAGTGTTCCTCCCGCTCTCTAGGCTCATGTTTCTGTCATCCTCAACCTCAGAACCAACATCTGAATCCAGTAATGGCTGGGCATCATCAAGGAGCAAGTGGCTGAGGCTGTGGTCAAATAACTCAGCTGACTCCTCAATGGCTGATGTTGGGGCTATGGCAGGAATAGATGTGGACAAGGAGGCAGGTTTATCCACTCTAGCAACTGTAGGGGACTGCACACTTGTCTCTGCTTGCATGACAGAGGATGAGGAGGATGAGGAAGGTTTAGTAATCCAGTCCACCACCTCCTCTGCATGCTGTGGCTGGATAGCACGGGCAAACTCATTAAACAGAGGAAATTATGCCCTGCCTGAGGCCTGACCACCACGTCCACCTTTGCCTGTGGACACATTTGTTGCTGGCCCCCTTACAGTGCCAAGGGATAATCTGCCTCTCTTTGTTGTCCTCCCAGACATTATTGGGAGGGAGGGGCGGTGCTTATATGCAAATGTAAAGAAGAAGTTGAAATCTGTACTTAGATACACTTTAATCAATGTAAAGAGGTGTTTGGTGAACTTTAATTTGAGTACTCACACTACACAGACACACTCCACGGATACACTATAATATACTGCAATATAATGCACCAATCGTACAGTGACGCACAGAACTATATGGCGTTAAACTGGCAGTAATGCACACAGAAGTAAATGGCGTTAAACTGGCAGTAACACACATAGCGGCAGATACCGTTCAGATATTGAGAGCCTCACCGATGCTACACACTTTGACTTCAAACCTCAACTGGGTACCACCCTTTGTGAACTTGTAGCTACGTGCTTCCTTACAATGCACAAACTGACTGCTCGAACATATATTTGCTGTTAAAACGTTTTTTCAGCATTTGTTCAATATATAGTTCGGTGCCAGTGTTCGCTCCTTATTGGATTAAAAGATATCCGCTTGCTTACCAGCATTTTTGTATATTATTACCCCTATTTCTTTATACTACATGAAACTTATGCTCCTGAAGAAGCATGCTCCCCATGCGCAACATGTCGAGCAAGTAAAATAAACATCTCACACCCGGACCCACAACCTGACTCACAGCTTTCTCATTGCTACTCGGAGACTATCTTTCAAGAGATATCAGCCTATTGGCTTTTGTTGTGGTTATAACACTGTGATATCATGCAATGTGATGTCAGATTTGCCTGTGTATAGGGTGCTTACCAACTATTAGCTCCATTGAGTATTTTTATACTGTATACATGTATATGTACCATTTGTAAAAGTTCCTTTATCTATGTTTAAAATTAAATAAAACTTTTTTCTTCTTTTAGATTGCTTACTAGTGTGCCTTTAAAGTCCAACCACTTAGTCTCCAGCTTTTCCCAGTAACGCACATATAACTATTTAGCATTAAACTGGCAGTAATGCACACAGAAGTAAATAGCGTTAAACTGTCAGTAACGCACACAAAACTATATGGCGTTAAACTGGCAGTAACGCACACAAAACTATACAGCGTTAAACTAGCAGTAACGCACACAAAACTATATGGCGTTAAACTGTCAGTAACGCACACAGAACTATATGGCATTAAACTGGCAGTAACGCACAAAACTATATGGCGTTAAGCTGGCAGTAACGCACACAGAACTATATATCGTTAAACTGGCAGTAACGCACAAAACTATATGGCGTTAAACTGGCAGTAATGCACACAGAACTATATGGCGTTAAACTGGCAGTACAAACACAGAACTATATGGCGTTAAAATGGCAGTAATGCACACAAAACTATATGGCGTTAAACTGGCAGTACCGCACACAGAAGTAGATGGCGTTAAACTGGCAGTAACGTAATCAAATAGACAGTGTTCAACCGTCACTACACTGACACTATCTGAACTGTCCCTTCTCTAACTATACACTAATGTAAAGATTACTGACAGGGTCTCACTACCCTACAGTGAAACTATCTAAGCTGTCCCTACACTAGCTGCACATTATGCAAAGCTGAATGATGGTCCTCCTCAATACACTCACACTATCCCTAGACTGACACTAAACTAATATTCTACACTGACAACTGAAGCAAAATAGCACAGTATAGTACACTAACTAACTGATATCACTGAACAGAGCTATCTCTCTCCACGCTGTAATCACACTGAAAATGGCTGCCATTGAAAGAATACTTTTATACTGTGGGGCGGGAATGAGCCATGATTGTATAAAGTCATGATGACAGTCCAATCATGACTCTGACAGTGCTCTGAGCCCTGATTGGCTGAAGCTTTCACTGCTTCAGCCAATCAGGGCTTGCAATGCACTGTTCAGTGCTGAAATGCATTGTGGTCAGTTCAGAGGGCCGAACGACCCGTTTGTTTAGATGTTCGCCAGATGACTGAACAACGAAAGTTCGGACCAAACAACGAAAGTTCGCAGCGAACTTATGCTCGGGCCGAATCGTTTGCCCATCCCTATTAGTCACATTCAACTGAACTTGTTCAATAATGTTGAAGATGTTTAATAGCTAATCCAAGCAACTTATTTAGTTCTAAATGAGTAAGGCTTGGAGAAGCTACAAAACATCTTCGATATTACAGAACAAGTCCAGATGAATGGGACTGACTACTACTAGATTTTTTCTCAAGACACAACAATGTGAAGATTCCGATCGGCAAACACCAAAAAGATGAACTGACTTCTGCTACATTGTATGACTGCTGGTGTTATATGAGACCCGCTTTACTGCCCTTTGTAGATTTTGTTTTAAGGGTGTACAGTATATCAATCTGTAGTATTTGTTCAGATACTGTAAATATTCTTCAGAGAGACTGTTTTCTTCTTAAGCTTTCAGAAATACAGTACTTCCTGTGTATTAAAAAAAAGTTTCATATGTGTTATTTAATCTATTCTCGGCAGCTTTGAAGAGTTCTATTGCAGAATGCAAAGATTGTATTTGTAGTAATTATTTGAAAATCAATCCTGGAGTCTCTACTGTACCTGCCAATTTTCAGTGCACCACAAGGTGTATGTGTCTGATGGAGACTTTGTAGATAAAACTAGATATTACCAGCCCCACATAGTACAAGCTCGGCTTAACACGGCATCTTACGTATGATGTCCTAATATGTGACTCCGTACAGACTTTCCAATTTCAGATTTCCTTTAGTGCTCAGTGTACCGAAAATAATAAGAAAATGAGCTTTGCATTCAAAAAAATACTCTGGCGCAAAGTTACCACACCAACTGAATATATTGATTTTGTATGTTTAGGAATAAAATCTCACAAACATTTTCCTAATGTTTCTTAATAAAAGGTTTAAACTGAAAAAATTGAAGGAAGAGCTTGACACAAATTTCTAATGTCATTATTAAAGAGTAGGAGACTATTTAACTGAAAGGGGGGGTGACAAGTCCCCTCAAGTGTGAACATACAGTGGTCAAGTCTGAAGGGGCCAGTGCAGGAAGCATGTTTTAGCTGCTATCTAGGAAAGGGATTGGGGTACAGAATTGAAGCTTGGACACATGTTTAGCGCTACTCCCATTGGAGCCACTGAATTTGTGTCCCAGGTTCTTTTCCCTCTGTGTAGAAGCAACCAGACAAACAGCCACATGCCATGTACACACGATCGGACTTTCCGTCGGACTTGGTACGGTGGACCATAGTCCGGTGGACATTCCAATCGTGTGTGGGCTCCAGCGGACTTTTTCTTCCCAAAAGTCCACCGGACCTAGATTTAAAACATGTTTTAAATCTTCCGCCGGACCCAGTTCCTGTCGGGAAGTCCGCTCGTCTGTATGCAGGTCCGACAGACATTTTCGAAATGAACGGACTTGCCCACACATGGAGTAAAGTCTGTTCATTTTGAACGTGACTCCAGGTACGACAGGACTAGAGAAGGAAGTCAATCTTGCCACTTTCATCTGCGAGATTGACACCTTGCGAGCCCCGTCGCCTGGTATGGATTTTGAAGGTAACCCCCTACGCGTGGGGGTCCCCCCAAAGTCCATACCAGACCCTTATCTGAGCACGCAGCCCGGCTGGTCAGGAAGAGAAGTGGGGACTAGCGAGCGCCCCCCCCTTCCTAAACTGTACCAGGCCGCATGCCCTCAACATGAGTTGGGTGGGTGCTTTGGGGGAGGGGGCGCCCTGCAGCCCCCCACCCCAAAGCACTTTGTCCCCATGTTGAAAGAGGACAAGCCTGGCCGTTGGTTGTCAGGGTCTGCGGGCAGGGGGCTTATCGGAATCCAGGAGCCCCCTTTAATGAGGGGGCCCCCAGATCCCGGCCCCCCACCCTATGTGAATGAGTATGGGGTACATGGTACCCCTACCTATTCACCTAAGGAAAAAAGTCAATAAAAAACACACACTAGACAGGTTTTTAAAGTAGTTTATTAGGCAGCTCCGGGGTCTTCTTCCGACTTCAAGGGTCTCTCTGCGCTTTCCGGCCTCTTCTCCCGCTCTCCGGTTGTTCTGCCGGGCTCCTCCACTATCTTCTTCCAGCTCTTTTACTAGCATTGGCCCGGGCTTCTGGTTCGTCGTCGCAAGGTGTCAATCTCGCCGATGAAAGCAGCGAGATTGACTTCCTTCTCTAGTCCCGTTGTACCTGGACTCATGTTCAAAATGAACGGACTTTACTCAGTGTGTGGGCAAGACCGTTCATTTCGAAAATCCGCCGGACTTTCGGCGGAGGTCCCGTGTCCATCGGGAAGTCCGTTCATGTGTGCTCGTGGGGGGGCAAGTCCGCTCGTTCGGAAAGTCTGGCGGATTGTCTGCCAGAAAGTCCGATCGCGTGTACGTGGCAACACTTACTACTTTGGCTCAATAAACAGTCTAGGGGTTGTCTTTTTAAAGGTTATTGCAGAGTAAGTTAGATGGGCTTGAGGAAGCTGTGGGATACGCCAGAACACTAACAGGAGTGTGAGGACACTTTTCTCTTTCTAGCTGCTACTCAGAACAGTCCCTTGAGTAGTAGAACATGAAGTGGCCAGGCAAGTCTTAAAGAGATCTTCACTGCACCTGAGCACCAAAAACCAAAACACTATTTCATTTTTAATATTCAGTGCAAACTCTCCCATCCATCCATGTCTCTTTTGCTTTATTTTGTTGAGAAATAATTTGGGCAAATACTTCATGTAGCATTTACTTCCTGGAATCGATCTGCAGCCGATCTAGGAGAGTGCTAGATCTGCAAAGCAGTTACTGTTTGCTGGGAATTGCAACTACACTTGAACCCCACAGGTCAAAAGAACTCATGGCAAAGGGGAAGAATGCATTAATAATTTTTATGTATAAAGTTTAGCATTAGAATTATATTAAAAGAGAAGTATGAGATTCTTAAAAAGGACAAAAGTGTACTCACCTCGGTGGACGCAACATCTGTCCCCCACCAGCTCCAGACCAAGAACTGAGCTATCAAACACTGCTGATTGCTCAGCTCCCAGTCTTTGGGCAGCAGAGAGCTGGGGAGAGTCGGTCTAGGCTCTACTACTGAAGAGGGTGTTAACTGTAGTATATCATTTGACAATGGCTGCCTGTAGTTTGCACAGGATGGTGATGACAATGTTACCACAGCATTAAGTGTTGTCATCTATTAAAATCCACCAGGCATTTTAAAACCGGCAGAATCAAATGGCAATTATTATTACAAATCTACCACAGGTGTGCAGGACCATTATCTGCCAGGCTTGAGGCTAGCTCAGGGCAGTTGCAGTTGCTGCTGTTCATACAGACAGCCAGTGTGTGAAGATAGAGGTGTGCACCAGCAAAGAGAATTGACCTACTGGGGAGACAATACTCCATGTTGGAGAGATTCCTTTACCCACGCCACGTGACTGGGAGAGTTGGGACAGCTAAGTGGGTCAGCAGAGGAACGAGAGAGCTGAGGCAACCAGGAAGGAGATCTTTGAATTTCTGCTGAGGCCAGGAGTAGGGTCTGAGCAGTAAGGTGCTGTGAGCACAGGCTGAGTAAGTCTGGTGAGCCCATGGTCGGGCAGACCAGAGAGATCAGCAGCACTGCTGACTGAAGAGCCAGGTGGCTGTGTTTTCGGTTACTTGTTCTACAGTGAGAAACTAAAACCACTGCCTGGGCAACATCTTTTTTTGGACTGCAACTTTGCTTTTCTGTAACAAAAGTGGGCTACCAAGTCCTTAAAAATTGTTCAGAATGACATCAACTCACTTCAAATACGCATCTATCGCAGGAGCTAAATATCCCTCATATCACAACATATACAATCCAATGAGAGCGCCAAAAACGTCCAAGACTCCAAGGTAATTTAATGGTAAAATTGGTTCATTGATGCAGAATACAAAATGAAACCTGTTTCAGGGGCCAAGCACACTCCTCCTTCATCAGGGCTTAAGAATTCTGACTGTGCTTAAATGGACTGAGGTGAGCAGATGCCAAATCAAACTGAGATTTACTGTTTGGAAAGTTCCGGGAGGGCAGGTTTCACCATTGTTAGTGAATTTGGCTAAAAAATAAAAATAAAAATGGCTGCAGCGGCCTTCCATGGATCACAGCAGAACAGTACTGGTTTTGCTAGGTGGGTGAGTATGCTATTTCAGCTTAACCAAACGGACAGGGTAAGAAAATGAATCCCAAGAAGGTGGGGATGAAGTTCCTTCTTAAGCACCACCAGTCTGTGTTATAAATGAAAGACAAGTAGATATTTCATCAGTAGCTAAATACATATTTTTTACAGTGCGTCCTGCACCACTAAACCTGGCATATTACAAACAGAACTAATGGTCTCCAAAAATCCTAATAGCAATGATTCACAGTTTGTGACCTTAAAGTGGAACTTCATTCTCTCTATCAACATTGACTATTTTAAATCCCTGGGCTGCTAGCATTAGTAAACAGATAGGAAAGTATATCTGTCATGGCCTGGACTTGAACGTGGAATCTCCTCCGTGTCTGGCAATGACTCTTCTGGCTGAGCTACTGAGATGCTGGCCAGCACCCTGCCTGATCCATTGGACAACCATGCCTTGTGTCTTTATTTCTGTTGAACCTTAAAGTCTTTGCTACTCCCATGAACTTCCTGGCAGATTTTCTAATTTTTGGGTTTTTGGATTTTCTAATTTCTAATTTCCGAATATTTGAAAATTTGGATATTCCCAAATGAATGAATTTGCAGAAAAAGCGAAAGCAAATTCAGAACGCACATGAAATGCACATGTCTAGTAGTCATGCTTGTAACTGTCAGCCTTGCAATGCCTCATGGGACTTGAAGTTTCGCAACAGCTGGAGGGCCACCAGTTTGAGACCCCTCCTCTGCAGTAACTAAAAAAAACGAGACTTTAGTATCACTTCAAGCCGTTGGCCCAAACTTGTCTTGTATACACACGGCACACAATTGTTGGCCAACAATCACGAACGTAGTGACGTACTACATGTTTTTTCAGCTCTTTAGCGACACCCTTTGGGCACCTTCTGCTAATTTCATGTTAGTATAAAGCCTCATACACACGATCGGACCTTGTACAAACTTTCCTGTAGATTTTTGTACAAAGGGCGTTGGCCCTAAAGCCCCATACACACGCTCGGATTATCCGAGGACCAGGTCCGTCGGATCATGTCCGTCGTACTTTGTCCGATGTTGGTTTTGCGTACACACGGTCGGACAAAGTTGTCGGAAAATCCGATCATTCTGAACATGGTGACGTTTGTTGCCTACGACGGGACTACGTAGAGGCTAGTAGCCAATAGCTTTGGTCTTGTAATGTGATCTGAGCATGCGTAGCACTTTGTCCGTCGGAATTCGCTACACACGATCGGAATTGGTGTGATCGGACTTTGTTGTCGAAAAATCTATCCAGCAGGAGATAGGACTTTGTCCGTTGGACAATCCGATGGAAACTGTCCGATGGTGCCTACACACGGTCGGAATTTCCGACAACATTGTCCGATAGGACAGAATCCATCGGAAAATCCGACCGTGTGTATGGGGCTTAAGTTTGTATTTTATACACAAGATCTGACTTTTTAGGCAACAAACATGAATGTAGTGACTAGGGATGAGCCGAACACCCCCGGGTTCGGTTCGCACCAGAACCTTCGAACGGACCGAAAGTTTGCGCGAATTTTCGAACCCTATTCGTTACAATGGACGCGAACGTTCGAAATCAAAATTGCTAATTACAACGGCCAATATGCATGTTAATGTCATAAAACAGGTTTGGGGACCCGGGTCCTGCCCCAGGGGACATATATCAATGCAAAAAGAACTTTTAAAAACTAGCGTTTTTTCGGGAGCAGTCATTTTAATGATGCATAAAGTGAAAAAAAAAAGTGAAATTTTAATTTAAATATGGTACCTGGGGGGTGTCTAAAGTATGCCTGTGAAGTGGCATGTGTTTCCCGTGTTTAGAACTGTCCCTGCACAAAATGACATTTGTAAAGGAAAAAAAGAAGCCATTTAAAACCACTTGCGGCTTTAATGTCATGTCTTTTCCTGGCCATATGGCTGAAAATCCTTGCGAAAAATGGCATGGCTACCCCATCACCCCCCCACCCCAGCCCCTTTGGGTCTTGTATGGATATTAAGGGGGACCCCGCACCCAAAATAAAACCCTATACCTACAACCCTATATACTCGGAACAGCAGTATACAGGTGGTGCAAACAAGACACGGACTGTAGGTTTGTTCCTAAGTAGAATCTGAACAGGTACATTATGAAGTGTAGCTCCATCCCCAAAAAATCTATTTTTAAGCTTTTTGGAGAACATAGGGAGGGGTTATCACCCCTGTAACATTTGCTGTCTTTGCACATCTGTTCAGAACATTTCACCTCACTTTCCGTCCCAATGACAAATGTTTTTGGAAAAGTGGGGTTTTAATTGAAACAAGGATTGGTGATAAAGCATCAGTAGAGAGGAGATACCTTTTTCCCAAATTAAATCTAACAGAATCGAATTTCCCTTCCTAGGGGTAGATTTCCTCTCACTTCCTGTTTTCTCTTTCCGTTTGCAAGTAGGAGTCGTTTGTAAATTGGATGTTTGAAAGTAGGGGCCTGCCGTATATACTCTGCAGAAATTTGCCCCATTAGATGTTGATGTAGCCACAAGACTGTAAGCCCTCACAGTTACTCTTGGTGGGCACAGGAATGGGCCCTGCTGTGAGTTATTAGATCAAGATTTGTAATTGCATGCACCTGTTGAACAGGGCAGAAAAATTGGGCCTTTGGTGGTGGTGGTGGTCTTGGTGGACGGTGTTGCCACAAGACTGTAAGCCCTCACATTTACTCTTGGTGGGCGCAGGAATGGGCCCTGCTGTGAGTTATTAGATCAAGATTTGTAATTGCATGCACCTGTTGAACAGGGCAGAAAAATTGGGCCTTTGGTGGTGGTGGTGGTGGTGGACGGTGTTGCCACAGGACTGTAAGCCCTCACAGTTACTCTTGGTGGGCGCAGGAATGAGCCCTGCTGTGAGTTATTAGATCAAGATTTGTAATTGCATGCACCTGTTGAACAGGGCAGAAAAATTGGGCCTTTGGTGGTGGTGGTGGTGGTGGTGGACGGTGTTGCCACAGGACTGTAAGCCCTCACAGTTACTCTTGGTGGGCACAGGAATGGACCCTGCTGTGAGTTATTAGATCAAGATTTGTAATTGCATGCACCTATTGAACGTCCTGACGCTACCGCTGTAAGACGTGATCCCATACCACGGGCTGTATTTGCGAGACCGGCCGGCTCGCTTCAAGTCCATTGAATTTTGCTACACTGTAAGTGTTTACTTATTTTTATTTTAATAAAATATCGTTGGATTTCACACTATGTGAGCTCTCTTTAATCCCCCCTGGTTTCCAACTACAATTTGGCCACCGAGCCTAACCTTGAGCTGACATCAGAGAAGGACCCTGGTTGGGAGCCATTCTGGACGAGCCAATGTGATCTGTTGGATATCGGACGTTCCCCCTGTATACCCTTGGCTAGGGTTAAGAGCCACCCGTGTGAAAGGTCCCCCTAAAAAAGGGGACCACACAGTTCCGGTAAGGAGACAAGTTTGCCCTTTGGTGGAGGTCTTCACATCCTTTTTTTGGTGTTATACAAGTCACTTTCATTTCAAGATTTTTGGAGTCCTCACATAGACTGTTAATAGCACGGAACTTGTTTGCTACATTGTGCATTTCAAGACGCACTTATATATACTGTTTGTGATTGATTTCATTTTTCTGGTAAAGCGGTTGTTACACAACCCCTCAGGGATTGTTTCCATACATTCCCTGGGGATCACTTACACATCCAGTCACCACTGTGATTTATAAGCTCTGTAGGGTGTTCACTTTTAACCCCTTTTTTTTTGTTTGAATATATTTCTTTGGTCAAGTGGTTGTCACTTAACCCCTAAGGGATTGTTTATTCATCCCTTGGGGATCACACACATATTTGGTCACTACTGTAATTTTTAAGGCTCTGTAGGGTGTTTACTTTTTATTTGTATTTCTATATTTATTTAGATTCTTTTTACCCAACTCACTGGTTATATTCCAGTTAGGGTATCAAGTTGGCATTCACTTTCCAACAGCCAATAACAGGTTGAATATTGTCTTGAATGCCCTGTAGGTTGTTTATTAATATTCTGTCATTAAGTTGAAATATCATCCCCTTTTTATGGATTACTTGCACTAAGGTTTAATGGCTACGGTCCAGGATTCAGTGTGCACACTGTTTATAGTATACGATATATAAATTTGTATCCTCTGCACAACAGTCGATAACAGGTATCACATACCGCACAGTAGGGTTTTCACCTATTTACATCAATTTTTTTTTTTCAGTTTATGTTAATGCATGTTTTTTATGTGGGGTTTTATTATCTCATTAATTAGCGTACATCCACTGTGCACATTCAATTTCACTTCCACATAAATAGGAAGAGCTCAGCCGGGTTTTTATTTATTCATTTATATATTAATCTGATTGTACGCAGACTTCCTTTTTGACTCTTTTATATATGAAACGTATAGCTATTTGGGCAATTACTTTCAGCCCTCAGTTGGTATTACATTTCGTATCACATATCAATTTCCTTGATATTTTCATTTTTTAGCGCAGCTCCTTCCCATCACCTATTGAACAGGGCAGAAAAATTGGGCCTTTGGTGGTGGTGGTGGTGGTGGACGGTGTTGCCACAGGACTGTAAGCCCTCACAGTTACTCTTGGTGGGCGCAGGAATGGGCTCTGCTGTGAGTTATTAGATCAAGATTTGTAATTGCATGCACCTGTTGAACAGGGCAGACAAATTGGGCATTTGGTGGTGGTGGTGGTGGACAGTGTTGCCACAAGACTGTAAGCCCTCACAGTTACTCTTGGTGGGCTCAGGAATGGGCCCTGCTGTGAGTTATTAGATCAAGATTTGTAATTGCATGCACCTGTTGAACAGGGCAGAAAAATTGGGCCTTTGGTGGTGGTGGTGGTGGACGGTGTTGCCACAGGACTGTAAGCCCTCACAGTTACTCTTGGTGGGCGCAGGAATGGGCCCTGCTGTGAGTTATTAGATCAAGATTTGTAATTTCATGCACCTGTTGAACAGGGCAGAAAAATTGGGCCTTTGGTGGTGATGGTGGTGGACGGTGTTGCCACAAGACTGTAAGCCCTCACAGTTACTCTTGGTGGGCACAGGAATGGGCCCTGCTGTGAGTTATTAGATCAAGATTTGTAATTGCATGCACCTGTTGAACAGGGCAGAAAAATTGGCCCTTTGGTGGTGGTGGTGGTGGTGGACGGTGTTGCCACAAGACTGTAAGCCCTCACAGTTACTCTTGGTGGGCACAGGAATGGACCCTGCTGTGAGTTATTAGATCAAGATTTGTAATTGCATGCACCTGTTGAACAGGGCAGAAAAATTGGGCCTTTGGTGGTGGTGGTGGAATGGTGTTGCCACAGGACTGTAAGCCCTCACAGTTACCCTTGGTGGGTGCAGGAATGGGCCCTGCTGTGAGTTATTAGATCAAGATTTGTAATTGCATGCACCTGTTGAACAGGGCAGAAAAATTGGGCCTTTGGTGGTGGTGGTGGTGGACGGTGTTGCCACAAGACTGTAAGCCCTCACAGTTACTCTTGGTGGGCACAGGAATGGACCCTGCTGTGAGTTATTAGATCAAGATTTGTAATTGCATGCACCTGCTGAACAGGGCTGAAAAATTGTGCCTTAGGCATTGGTGCTGGTGCCACAACACTGCAACCCCTCACAGATACTGTACTCTGAGCACAGCAATGAGACCTGTTGCAAAGCATTGACTAAAAATTGTAATTACACGCCTCTGTTAAACAGGGGCTGAAAAATTGTGCCTCAGGCAACGGTGCTGGTGCCACAACACTGCAACCCCTCACAGATACTGTACTTGGAGCACAGCAGTCACACCTGTTGCGAAGCATTTTTTTAAAAAATTGTAATTACACGCCCCTGTTATACAGGGGCTGAAAAATTGTGCCTTAGGCACTGGTGTGGTGGCACCCAGAAACAAAAATGTTCTTCCAAGCTATCAAGGAATGGATCATTGAGGAGGAGGAAGAGGATAGTCAGTGAACATAACAGGACAGTCACTCAGCATCAGCATAGGCAGTCTTGAAGGGATGTGACATTATAAATTATTCAGTTATATCTGCTTCAGGTGCCTGGTAGCTGGTGGTGATCCAAGACTGATTCATTTTTATGAAGGTCAGTCGATCAACCGAGTCGGTGGACAGGCGCACCCTGTGATCAGTGACAAATCCTCCAGCAGCACTGAATGTGCGTTCGGAAAGAACGCTGGATGCAGGACAGGCCAGTAGCTCAATTGCATACTGAGCAAGCTCTGGCCAGTGATTCATCCTCAAGACCCAGTAAGCCAGAGGATTTTCGGTGGGAAAGGTGTCCAAGTCTGACCTTGCCCCTAGGTATTCCTGCACCATGTATATCAGACGCTTGCGATGGTTGCTGGAACCGATCATACCTTGGGGCTGCGGACTAAAAAATTGTCTGAACGCATCGGTCAGACGTCCACCTTCCCCACCGCTCCTTCTGCTACTGACCGAAGCCTCAGCAACTCGTCGTCCAGGACCAGGAGTTTGTAACCTCCCAGTTTCTGGGAACGCGTTGCACAGACCTTTCTGCAAGGCCTCCCTGAGATGTCTCATCCTCTGCTCCCTCTGCGACGGCAAGATAAGGTCCGCAACCTTACCCTTGTACCGTGGATCAAGGAGAGTGGCCAGCCAGTAATGGTCCCTCTCCTTGATCCGAAGAATACGAGGATCCTTCCGCAGGCTTTGCAGGATCAGGGAGGCCATGCAACGTAGGTTAGCTGAGGCATTCGGTCCGGAGTCTTCTGGGTCACTGAGGACGACATGATCGCCAGCCACCTCCTCCCAGCCACGTACAAGTCCACTGGTTTGTTGGGACTGTACATCATCCCTAAAAGACTGCTGCTGCTGATGCTGATTCTGAGTGCCAGGCTCCACCTCCATGCTCACACAATCCTCCTCCTCCCTCCTCCTCCTCCTCATCCTCTTCCTGTGTGATGGGTGGGACAGAAGGAACACTGTCTGGATAAAGGGGGCCTTGAGAGGCAAGGAAGTCCTCCTCTTCCTGCCTCTGTTCTGCCTCAAGTGCCCTGTCCATTATCCCACGCAGCGTATACTCCAACAGGTGGACAAGAGGTACAGTGTCACTGATGCATGCACTGTCACTGCTCACCATCTTCGTGGCCTCCTCAAATGGTGAGAGGACAGTGCATGCATCCCTGATCATGCTCCACTGGCGTGGGGAAAAAAGCCAAGCTCCCCTGACCCTGTCCTGGTGCCGTAGTCGCAAAGGTACTCATTGATGGACCTCTGCTGCGTGTGCAGTCGCTGCAGCATGGCCAACGTTGAGTTCCACCTGGTGGGCATGTCACATATTAGGCGGTTCTTGGGCAGGTTCAGCTCCTTTTGCAGCTCAGCCGAGCACTGGCATTATAAGATTGGCGGAAATGCACACAGACTTTCCTGACCTGCCTCAGGACATCCTGTAAGCCTGGGTACCTGCCCAAGAACCGCTGCACCACCAGGTTGAGGACGTGAGCCATACAGGGCACATGGGTGAGCTTCCCCTGTCGCAGGGCGGAGAGGAGGTTGGTGCCATTGTCAGAAACCACCATTCCTGGCTTAAGCTGGCATGGCGTCAACCACCTCTCGGCCTGCCCCTGCAGAGCTGCCAGAACCTCTGCCCCAGTGTGGCTCCTGTCCCCCAAACACACCAGCGCAAGCACGGCATGGCATCTTTTTGCCTGCGTACTCGCGTAGCCCCTTGTACGCCTACGGAGCACCGCTGGTTCCGAGGACAGAGCACTCGAAGAGGACATGGAGGAAGAAGAAGAGGAGGGGGTGGAGGAGAGAGGTGTGTCACAACCAGTAGTAGCATTTTGGAGGCGTGGTGGCGGAAAAACCTCCAACACTACTGCACCTTGTCCTGCATCCCTCCCAGCTGCCAATAGAGTGACCCAATGGGCCGTGAAAGAAAGATAACGTCCCTGTCCATGCCTGCTGGACCATGAGTCAGCGGTAATATGCACCTTATCGCTGAACGCCCTGTCCAGCGAGGCATGGACATTGCCTTCCACATGCCGGTAGAGAGACGGAATCGCCTTCCGTGAGAAAAAGTGGCGTTTGGGAACCTGCCACTGAGGAACCGCACATTGAACAAACTCACGGAAGGGGGCCGAGTCTACCAACTGAAAAGGCAGCAGTTGAAGTGCTAGCAATTTAGCCAAGCTAGCATTCAACCGCTGGGCATGTGGATGGCTGGGAGTATACTTCTTTTGACGGTCCAGCAGCTGGGGCAGGGAAATTTGCCTGCTACAATCAGACGTCGGTGTACTGCAAGTACTTGGTTGTGACACACCTAATTCTACACCTTCAGTCCTCTCAGAGCACCTTTCAGAGAGGACTGAAGATATAGTGGGGATGGAGATCCCAGCTGATGAGGAGCAAGGAGAGGTCCGCTTTGTTCTTTGGTGTGGGTCTTTTATGTGTGCTTGCCAACAAGCTGCATGGCAGGTCGACATATGTCTGCTCATGCTTGTGGTACCCAAGCGGCTGATGTTTTGGCCACGCGAGATACGCTTGAGACAAATATTGCAAATAGCAGTGGTGCGATCTGATGCACTCGTCTCAAAAAAGGCCCACACCAAAGAACTTTTGTGATAACGTGCAGAGGCAGCGCGTTGGTGTGCTGGGCTCTAGCTGGCCTCCAGGGGGCATCCTGCCTCATTGGACATGTGCCGCCGCATCCTCCTCCTCCTCCTCTCTCCCTTCAGGCACCCACGTGGAGTCAGTGACCTCATCATCCCCTCCCTCTTCACCACTAGAGCAAACCTGGCAGTAAGCTGCAGCTGGTGGAACAGTACTGCCAGATTGCTGTCCTTTAGCATCCCCTCTCTCTGCGCGCACACTACTGCCTTCCTCAAGCTGGGTATCATCATCCGAGCCTTCGAATCGTTGGGCATCCTCCTGGAGCATGTACCCAACACTGTGCTCAAACAGTTTGGGGGACTCCTCAGGAGGACATGGTGGGTCTAGGGAAGGGGTGGCTGATGATGCCATTGAGTATGCGTTGGCAGCTGCTCTGCCAGTACCCTGAGCCTGGGTGAGAGAGGATGAGGAGGATGAGGAGGGCTTGGTCATCCATTCTACCGAGCCTTCGGCATGATGCGGCTCAACATGTCCAGCTGCCGAAAACAAAGACAAGCATGTCCCATGGCCACGTGCTGATGACGATGCACGACCACGTCCACGACCAGCACTGTTGTCTCTAGAAACAGAGCCTGCTTGCCCTGTGTTCTTGCCTCGGGACGGTCTGCCTCTCCTTGGCGGTCTTCCAGCCATTGTAGTCGGTAGTGTATATTGTATAAAAAATAGAGCTCCTATGTGTGCTCACAACACACTGTAGGTCCTATGGGTGCTGACACAAACACACTATAGGTACTATGTGTGCTGCTGAAAAGGAAATATAGGACCTATGTGTGCTGCCACAAACACACTATAAGTCCTATGGGTGTTGACACAAACACACTATAGGTACTATGTGTGCTGCTGACACGAAAATATAGGACCTATGTGTGCTGCCACAAACACACTATAAGTCCTATGGGTGCTGCCACAAACACACTATAGGTACTATGTGTGCTGCTGACAAGGAAATATAGGACCTATGTGTGCTGCCACAAACACACTATAAGTCCTATGGGTGCTCACACAAACACACTATAGGTACTATGTGTGCTGCTGAAAAGGAAATATAGGACCTATGTGTGCTGCCGCAAACACACTATAAGTCCTATGGGTGCTCACACAAACACACTATAGGTACTATTTGTGCTGCTGACAAGAAAATATAGGACCTATGTGTGCTGCCACAAACACACTATAAGTCCTATGGGTGCTCACACAAACACACTATAGGTACTATGTGTGCTGCTGACAAGAAAATATAGGACCTATGTGTGCTGCCACAAACACACTATAAGTCCTATGGGTGCAGACACAAACACACTATAGGTACTATGTGTGCTGCTGACAAGAAAATATAGGTCCTATGGGTGCTGACACAAACACACTATAGGTACTATATGTGTGCTGCTGACAAGAAAATATAGGACCTATATGTGCTGCCACAAACACACTATAAGTCCTATGGGTCCTGACACAAACACACTATAGGTACTATATGTGTGCTGCTGACAAGAAAATATAGGACCTATGTGTGCTGCCACAAACACGCTATAAGTCCTATGGGTCCTGACACAAACACACTATAGGTACTATATGGGTGCTGCTGACAAGAAAATATAGGACCTATGTGTGCTGCCACAAACACACTATAAGTCCTATGGGTGCTGAGTGACACAAACACACTATAGGTACTATATGTGTGCTGCTGACAAGAAAATATAGGTCCTATGTGTGCTGCCACAAACACAATATGGCTCCTATAAATCCCTGCCTGGTATGGGACAGAAGGTTGGGACAGAAGTTGGGGTGCAATGCTGTTCTAACAGCACTGCGATTGGTGCTACTGCTATGCTGTACTAACAGCACGCACACACCAGACTAATCCCCAGCAGCAGCTAATATCACACTCACTGTGCAATCAGCAGCAATGAATGATCAGTAATGATGAATGACTCAGGTAGCAATGGTTTAGCAAAGAAATAGCAATCAAGCAAAGAAGCAAATCAGCAGACTGCTCTCCCTAAAGCCGGAACACATGTGACCGGGGCCGACGGCGTGGCGGCCTTTTATATGGTGGGGCGTGTACTAAAGCCCCTGAGCTTTAATTGGCTACAGGCGTCCTGCCTGTAGCCAATTATTGCTCTCCTAGTTTCCGGCGCTGTGATTGGCCAAGCATGCGGGGTCACAGTGCATGCTTGGCCAATCATCAGCCAGCAATGCACTGCGCCGGCCGCAATGCATTGCGGGCCGCTCGCATCACACGAATGTGATGCGAACGGCCCAAATAGTTCTGGGCTCGCCGAGCGAGCGAACGCCCGGTGCTCGATTCGAACGTGGGTTTCGAATCGAGCACACGGTCGGACTTTGCTACATCAGACTTTTGTTGGCAGAAAGTTGGTCCTTCGCACAGCCAACAAAAGTCCGATGAAAACTGAAAAAGTTGGTCCGATGGAGTGTACACACGGACGGATGTTGGTCCAAAACAGCTAATTGGCCTTGGAGTTATTGCTTTGACATTATTTTTTTGGTTGAATAATGATTTGATTTGGTATATTTTCTATATTTTTGGATACATAGAATGCACTTTTTGGTTAAGTTCTATTGGCAGGTAACATGTCTAATTTTATTTGTTTTCTTTTTTTGATGCACAATAAAAAAATTGTGGAGAATAATACTTGTGTGTGTTTTACTTGACAGTTTGGGAGTAGGCCGTTACATTTAAAAAATACTATGTAAAATTGACAAGGAACACCAACATAGTTGTATCTTTGATCTTAAAAACTACGGGATAATGGTGTTGTGGTAAATTGCCCAAATAAAAAAAAAAAAAAAATGCATAATAATATTATTCTTGATATCACTAGAAAAAACAAGCCTTTGAAAATTTGTTTGCAATAACTCCATTAGTATCACCAGCAAAGCAGCTTCATGATTATCCCATTGAAGAAGAGAATTGTGCGCTGCATTTCGAGATTTCATAATTTGCCACGTTGCGTATGTTAATTCTCCATTACAAACGCTAGTTTATAAGACCGACCACTTCTGGCTCGTCCTTGCTTCCGAGCATGCGTGTTTGTACTTTGGACTTTTGTCGGCACGGACTTGTGTACACACACTCAGAAAATCCGTGAACAGACATTTGTCCGCGGAAAATGTTAAAACCTGCCATCCAACATTTGGCCGACGAAAATCTTTTTTCCCGCCAACAGCCTGTCATCACACTTTTCCCATCGGAAAATCTGATCGTGTGTACGAGGCTTAAGAGCAACAACAAGCCAGAAACAGAACTCTTTGGATAAAGATTCTGGGAGAAGATAACTACAAAATAAATAACATTGCCATATTTGCAAGGAAGAAAGATTACATTTTCATGATTAAAATCATAGTGGCTGCAGATTAAAATGGAAAATAAAATAAATATAATACAAATAATATATACAGAATGTTATAAAAAATGTTACATAATTTTTTCCGAACAAAAATGAATTTGCCAATAAAAGGAACGCACTTGTCTCATCATGCCAAAAATATCAATTAAAAGGTTAATGGTGGTTCAAAGAAGTGTTACTGTGAAATTTCATTTCACACATGATCACTTCCTCTCATTTACCATGTAATTGTCAGATCCAATTACATCTGGAGTATAACTGTGACGCCTATATTAGGGGAAACTCTGCGCCCTGTTAATGGACTAAGTGCTGTTCTTTGAATGATAGGGGTGATAATGTGCTTTACATTTGCAGTGAGCGTTCACTTACACCTGGTGTGGGCAATCTGCTGACTTCTCTGGCTTTCTTGCAAATTTTATCCTAGCAAATTACACCTAGATAAAATAAACATGTGTCTGGAACAATCCTGACATTACAGACCTGCAGCTTCGTTTCTGGCAACAGTGTCACTGATTGTCCTTACTTAGGTGCTGCTTGGACTTTACGGGTTAAAAAGTACCCCAGGGTGGTGAGTTATGATCTGTGTTGTTCATTGAAGGACACATAACTGTAGACTGAAGTAGATGTGGTTATAATGCTCCCTACAGGAGGATTGATGTCATAGTTACTTACCTTCTGTGATCCAGTGCCCCCCCCCACCCCATATTTGGTGGCTACGGGCATTTTTGAGTTCTACCTGGAATGTGACCAAACTGGTGATGTGCTGTCACGACCTAAAACCATATTGCTCCCCTAAGCTACTGAAGAATTTTGCCTCTGCCTGACACCAGAAGCAGCCGAGTTCCTCAGGACCTAGTCTCTATGGACACTGCTGCATCTCTGCCGCACCCACAACTTCCACTGTATCTCTGCAACATCCTTCAACTGCTGCATCTCTGTTGAACCCACGGCTTCTGCTGCACCTCAGCTACACTTGCAGCCTTTGCTGCATCACAACTCCACTCACAGCTTCTGCTCAACCTGTGCACTGCCCACTGACTCTGCTGCATCTTCACAGAACTCACAGCTTCTGCTGCACCTCAGCTACACCTGCATCACCTTTGCACCTGCAGCTTTTGCTTCACCTGTGCAACATCCACAAACTCTGCTGCATCTCCACTGCACTCATAGCTGCACTGCACTTTTGGAACATCCACAGACTCTGCAGCATCTCTGCTGCACCCCAGCTGCATCCAGTCCTTGCTGCACCTGCAGCCTCTTTGGCATCTCAGCTGCTCCTGCAGCCTCAGCAGCCACAGTTAGAGCCTCCACTGCGTCATCCCTGCATGTGATGTCTCTGCGGCATCTACAGTCAGGACCTCTGCTGTGCTATCTCTGCACCTGCAGATTCCAGGTTCTTCCTGCTTCTCTGTTCTCAATGCCTTGGGCCTTCCTTACCTTCCATTTACCCATCATCTACCCACCACGGCATCTGTGAGTATCTGTTGAGTGACCTGGGGGTTGCCTGCAGGTTAGCTCAAACTCCTATGAGGAGGTCCAGAGTAAAACACCAGCTACCTCTTAGATTAAACTCATAGGTTAATTAGCCACAACAGCAGGGTCTACTGTACACCTCAGATTAGGACAGTGACTCATAGTAAAATGAAAAGAGGCCAGCTCTGTTTAGTAGCTATACCCCCAAGACCAGTGTTAGGGAAGGCAAACTGGGCAATATAATAGGGCCCTCCAATGAGCCACCAAATCCCAAGCCTATTGACGAGCAATTCATTAGGCCTAGGAACATTGCACTACCATCTTCTGTTCCTCAAGTCTCCCAGTGGTGGCCAGCATTCACAACTGTGCTCCGCTAGCCTGTAATTGTCTCCTCTGCTTGCACACTGTGCAATAAACACCCCTGTGCACCTCACCTAATTCTTTACAAGATTGGCAGTGCAGCCTGTGAGGCAGGGACATGCAGTCAGGGGAGGCAGGTGAGGCAAAGCCATGAACATAAAAAAAAAAAAATGATCGAGCTTCGAGGATCATAGCTCGGCGACCTGGGGTAACTTGTGGGGTGGGTAGCTGAATTGGGGCTCTTACGACCTGTGGTTCCGGAGATATGGGGCTCCTTGCACAGTCTGTCAGAAGCTACATACAGAGCGGCCAGTTTAAATACAAGCTGGCACACTCTGTTTGCAGCAGACTGAGAGGATGAGCTCACAGTGCCTCTCCTCACTTCTTGTCAGAGGCACTGAGCTCAATGGATAGCTTGGAGTCTTGGAACAATGGTAAAGTACCATTGGCTCATGCTGTCCAATAAAAATGCCACAGTGTAGACTCGCCTCTCATTGCAGTGTCATAGAAGGGGGCATGTGTCTAAAAGACACACGCTCACTTCCAGCCCAGCCCTCTTAACTACAAGGAAAAAAACATGTGTTTATTGGTATAAGATTTACCCACAATCCCATGTTTTTCTCATACAGTTAAAGCGGTTGTATAGTCCAAAAATGTACTTTTACCTTATTATAGGCTTACCTGTAGGTAAAAAAAAAATCTCCTAAACCTGTACGATTTCGGAGATATTCCCCGTGCAATGAGCCGCTGACTGCAGTGGCGCATGCGCACGGGGGATTCTTGGCTGAAAGGCCGTCAGAATCCATAACTTGGAAGAAGTCTCCCGTGCGCATGACGTCATCACGGCTCCAGCCACTTACAGCGCTGGAGTCGCGATACCCGGAAGACACTCCGAGGCAACATGTCAGCTACCTCGGCGTGGACCGGGTGAGTTACCGACGCCTCGTTCTAAGGTAAGTATTTCATAATGAGCTAGTATGCGGTGCATACTAGCTCATTATGCCTTTTCCCTTACAGGTGTATACAAAATAAAAAGTGTCAGCGGGTTTACTCCCGCTTTAAGAGGGAGAATGAGAATCTGCTGCCTGCTGAAAAGGTACAAGCTAAATCAAAAATGATTATGCTATATGTTATAACATAATAATTTATTATTTATCTATTTACTGTGAAATTACTGGTTGGAAGTTATAACTTCAAACTTCAGTAATTTGTCCGTTAAGCCACCTGCTTGAGTACAGTTTTTGAAAATATAGTAAATTACCTTAAAAACAATATATAATAATTATTTGTATATTACTTATGGTAATTAACGCCTTGCCACCCAGGCCAATTCTGACACTTCTCTCTCTACATGTAAAAATCATAATTTTTACTCAGAACCCCCAAACAATATATATATATTGTTTTAGCAGACGCCCTAGGGAATAAAATGGTGGTTTCAACTTTGTATGTCACACAGTATTTGCGCAGCAATTTTTCAAATGCGTTTTTTTTGGAAAGAAACTGTTTCATAAATAAAAAAAAAGCACTAAAATTAGCCCAATTTTTTTGTATAATGTGAAAGATAATGTTACGCCAAGTAAATAGATACCTAACATGTCACGCTTTAAAATTGAGCACACTCATAGAATGGCGCCAAATTTCAGTACTTACAAATCTCCATAGGCGACCCTGTAAACATTTTTACAAATTACATGTTTAGAGTTACAGAGGAGGTCCAGTACTAGAATTATTGCTCACGATCTAACGTTAGCGGCGTATGTAACCTGTGTGTATCTGGCTCTGATACTAGCCAGTGCCTCACCAGCCACTGACCTCACCGCACGTCTCTAATGTGAGGAGAGGAGGCAATTGCAGGGTGAGGGATGGGAAGTGTGACAGCTGGTAGCCACTATGAGATCTGAAGAATGGAAGAAGAGATACTCTGAGCCTTCCTGCCACAGTCACACTCAGTCAGTGCCATTGGCTCTCATTGCTTACCTGCCCTGGCTGCCACTATAGGGTGCTGTGCAGATGGCGGGAGGGGTGGACTTTTGGCGATATCAGTAAGTCTGAAGACCCTGCTCTGCACAGCAGGCACCCAAGTAGCAATGCAGTCAGCCTACAGTGCACCACAATTCACAAGCAGGTACACTGCATTGTTTCATGTCCAATTTTTAATCTATTGCCAGGCATTGGCAGCCAGTTCAAAATGAATGCAATGCCTTAACACAACACACCACAACAGGCTGTAGAAATGCGGATGGACCTCAAATTAAAAAAAAATCAACATTTCCCATGCAAAAAAAGTATTCTCATTTCTCCCACCATCTGCGCCACCGTACCCTGCTGAATCTTAGACTTCTGGGAGTGCTGGCTTCTTGGTCTTCTGCTGTGCTCTGTGGCTACTACCGCCAGCCCTACATTATTAAAGGACACAGTAGTGATGTGGTGGTGTGAACCGTTCCTAATTGTGTTAACTGTCTTCTTTGAAGGGGAACCTTTGGGAATCAATCAGTACCATGCTGTGTTTGTGCCCTCTTCTAGCACTGTATCATGAATAGTGAAGAAATTATTCATATGTCAGACTATTGCTGTTTTTTTTATTCCCCTTAATTTAGTCTGCAGAGAATATTATGATTCTTGAATCACAACTCCACTGATTTGTGACGCTTGAACAAGCCACACATTGATGTCGTCACCAATGTAAAACCAGCTTTAATAGAAAAAATAGGGGATTCACAAGATAAAGAGTTTTGTGTCCACCTCCCACTCAATGCATTTCAACCACTAATGCTGTGTACACACGATTGGAATTCTCGCCATCTAAAAGCCTTGGATGTTTTTTCCGATGAAATTCCGCTCAAGCTTGTGTTGCCTACACACGGCCACACCAAATCCTGACCGTCAAGAACACGGTGACGTACAACACTACGACGAGCTGCGAAAATTAAGTTTAATGCTTCCGAGCATGCGTCAAATTGTCTACAAGCATGCGTCGTAATTTTGCGTGTCGGAATTGCTACAGTCTCTTGCTCTCAAGTCGGAAAAATTGAGAACATGCTCTCAAAATTGTGCTGGCGGAAATTCGGCCAGCAAAAGTCCGATGGAGCCTACACACGGTCGCATTTTCCAACGAAAAGCTCTATTCCGATCGTGTGTATGCAGCAAAAGGGCTTAAGAGGCTGTAAACCCTTACATATACCCAGTGAATTGACTGGCCTTAGGTGATACACAGAGAAGAACAAATCTTCCTACATAAGTTGTATCTGACTATCTGCAGTCTTCTCGTCTCTACATCCAAAGTGCTGAATTTATAAGCTTGTGTGGGAGTTCAGAAATAAGAGAGCTGAAGTTACACTCTGCAGAGCTCAGTGAGGAGAGGTCTGAGAGCTGATTGGAGGGAAGGGACACACCCCCTGCACACAGCTCATAGGAACAGAGCTGAGGCTGTCCATCATCTGGAGGTCCCTCCCCTGTCACCATTTTTCTCTTGGTGTCAGGAAAAATTGTCGGAAGTGATTCATGAGGATTGCAGATGAATGATGCAGAAGACAGAAATGACACCTGACGCTCTTAAAGGGGTTTGTAAACGCTCGTGTTTTTTCACTGCATCCTAAGCATTTTTAAGCTGTAGTTATGTGATTTCTGAGTGGAAAATAGAAGAGGGCAGTGTTCTTTAAAAAAAAAAAAAAAACTTTGTTAAATGAGCATTAACGCCAACTCAAAACGCTTCTAAAAGCAAAGTTTTTTTAACGCCCTGTGTGCATGAGGCCTTAATCTTCTGAAATCTTTTACAGGATGCTTTACATTTATTTGCTTATTCAGTCCATGTCTGCTTTTTTTTTTTTAAAGTAGAATTTTATTTATTTTCACACACAACAAACAATACAGAAAACAAACTGTATATGGAGCGAACATCGCTCAAACCATTGCATAATCTAGTAAACTGGTATACATTTAGTGGAAATGTGACAACCTAAAGGTCAAATGTCTATTCTGCTTAATTATAACCAATCAATGATCAATGGGCTTCA
The DNA here is from genome assembly GCA_028564925.1 of Lithobates sylvaticus. NCBI lineage: Eukaryota > Metazoa > Chordata > Amphibia > Anura > Ranidae > Lithobates > Lithobates sylvaticus. The sequence goes on from CM053026.1 coordinate 63,461,037, forward strand.
TTTAGTCTTTTAAGAAGCCGGTGGTATGGTACTTTCGGAGCTGACCCAAGAGCCCCAGATCTGCTTTGACATGAAGAGCAGGAGTTGGCCACACACAGGCTTTAAATTGTGCTAATGCCTAAACATTTTTTAGATTAGAATGAAGTAGGTAAAGGTTAGAACCCATTTTTATTACTGTATGTGTCCCTGCTGGGGAGATTCACCCTCTCTATTTGTCCTGTGATCTTTGTCTCCGGGACTGGAGATGAAGGGAATTCCACAATTTTAAGTTGGCACCAGTACAGGAATAGAGGTCCAATTTTTGCACTTTGGAATGATTTCCTTTGAGGAAATGAAACCTCCAAAATTAAGGATGAGCTCCGGCGTGTTTGCATAGGGCACGTGCAGAGCCCGCCAGGAAGTCGGAACTGCAGAGCGCTAATCACAGGCAGTGAGTTATTTTCCCAATGTGCAGCTGCAGAGATTGGGAAATGTCTCCCTGCCTGTGATTAGTGCAGCGCAGTACCGACATCCTGGCGGGCTCTGCACGTGCCCTATGCGAACACGCCGGAGCTCATCCTTATCCAAAATGGGATGAAAATGGTAAAGGAACTAGGCTTTTAACCTTTCCTTAATTATCCAAAAAAGAAAAGCTTTGGCTTTAGATAAACATATATTTTTTTTAGCATCTGTATCTCTGTGAGCCCCCGTACACACGGTCAGAAATTCCGACCACAAAATCCGTCCGTTTCTTTCCGACGGATTTTGTCCCAAACTAGTGTTGCATACATGCGGTCGGACAAAGTTGTCGGAAAATCCGATCATTCCAAACGTGGTGACGTTTGTTGCATACTACGGAACTACTTAGAGGCTAGTAGCCAATAGCTTTGGTCTCGTAATTTGATCTGAGCATGCGTGGCACTTTGTCAGTCGGAATTCCGTACACACGATCGGAAAAAGTCCGATCGGATTTTGTTGTTGGAAAATTGGAGATCCTGCTCTCAAATTTTTTACGTCGGAAATTCTGACGGAAAAAGTCAGATTGAGCCCACACACGGGCGGATTTTCCGACAACATTGTCCGATCGGACATTTCCCGCCGGAATTTCCCACCGTGTGTATGGGGGCTTAGAGATATAGGAACCCTACAAGCAGGAAGGATTCCTTCACAACACACACACGAGAAGGTTGGTGTCGTAAATTTTAAATAGCACCCTAATGCACCTCCACAATGCACCTGCATTGCAGTGCACCTCAACACTACCCAACTATACTTTTCCATCCACTCTGGTACATTGGCAGCCCATTCAATTGTTAACACAATGCACCAAAGCAGACAGGTGCAAAGCCAGTTTAATTGCACAGAAGTAGTTTCTGCCTTCTAAAATGGAGTTATGTGACCAATTAAGATGCAATTAGCACTTAGTGAAGTTCCTTAATTCTTTTTTAATTCCCAGTGTGTTGTCAGTAGATCTGGCATAGTTTCTGAATTCATAGCTTTACCTGTATTATTATCTGTCATCCCACAGTTTGCACTCAGTTGCTATACTAGTTTTTCTCTTTTTGTTTGTTTTTCGTTCGGTTAAGCTAGCGATAATATTCAGGCTCTACGAGTCGTTAAATCTATTGTTTACCTTAGTAAATCCTCTTCTGATGACTTTCATACACTGAGAAGATTACTTACAGCACACTTATGCTCTATCTTGTATGAGCTCTGCCTTCCAGCTCTTGGGGAAACTGTCGCTGCATTTTAATTCCTTAATTGCAACGTCTAGCCTTACAGGAAATATTTTTTTGTCATAGTTTTACCACCTTTGTGTAGTACACTGGTGCCAAAAAATTGACCAGTCAAACTTTTTACAAACTGCCAAAAAGTTTGTGACCACGACATTTATATGCACTTGGACATCCTATTCCAAAACCATGGCTATGAATTTGGTGTTGCCTTGCCCCCTTTGCAGCCATAACAGCCTCCACTCTTTTCAAAGGGCTTTCCACAAGAGTTTGGCGTGTGCCTGTGAAAATTCGTGTCCATTCAACCAAAGGAATACTTGTAAAGTCAGGTACTGATGTAGGAATAGAAGACCTTATCATATAAAAAAGTGTAGCGCAAATAAAACCTAAAAAACTCTACATGTCAAAGTCCTCAACAAATAGTCCTTCAACAATAAATCAAAATTAAGTGCATTCTTCTGAAACTTCCTCTGAACTTTTTACACCTCCCAGTGCAATATATGTGCTCACCTTCTCTACTGGACCTCAATGTAAATCAAGGTCATACAAGCATGCAGTCTCATAACAAAAGGAATGTCTTAGGGGTTTAAGAAGTTCTGAGGAGGCTTCAGAAGAATGCATTTCATTTTGATATATTGTTGAAGGACTATTCATTGAGGACTTTGAGACATAATCATTTGTAGCAAGGTGGTAAAAAGCACTATTAATGTTTAGCAGCAATTTATAGGTTTATGTTTGGTCACTGTGCTGATTGTACACCTTGGGAATAGAAGACCTGGCTCACAATCGGCATCCCAGGTCATCCCATAGGTGTTCAGTATAGTTTAGGCTATTTTGAAGATCAATTGAGTCCCCCCCCCCCCCATCTAACTCAGCAAACTATGTCTTTAAGGAGCTTGCGTTGTGAACTGGGGGACAGTCAGGCTGGAACAGAAAATGGTCTTCCTCAAACTGTTGCCTTAAGTTTGGAAGCACACAGTGATCTAAAATGTATTTTTACACTGTAGTATTAACAGTACCCTTCACTGGAACACAGTAATTTGAAGTGATGTCCAATACTTGTAGCCATATAGCTAAGTGTAATGGCCAGGTGACTGCAAACTTTTGCCCATATGATGTAATTCTTTATACTTTCCAGATGTAGCGCTGACATACTTGCACATTGATGTGGTTATGTATATGTCAATGTTAAATCTGTGGACATTGCTATGGTTCAGTGTTTGGAGCCATCTAGTGACCAAATCTGGTAATGCACTGATATGGTTATTACAAGCACAAAAGACTTTTACAGGAAGTACTGTTATGTTGATAAGAGGTTGACCTTGTTACCCAGGAGTCTGTGTGACCTATCCATGAACACTCTCTTATGCAGTGCATGCTGGGTAGGGTATAAAAAGGACTGCAGCGGCCATATTTGGCCTCTTGGGACCACGCTGCCGGATTCGCCGGATTCGCAAAGGGTCTGCCACATATTGGAATTTCTCCAGGCGGGATTGGAACTAGGCCTCTCCACAATAACTTCAGCCAAAAGGGTGTCCGAGATAGCGGTCTTGGGGTTTAAAGAGCCCTTCCTCTCTTTCTTCCCAGATAGAGTGGTGCTCAGGCCAATGCTGGGATTCATTCCGAAGGTAGTCTCTAGATTTCATATGACACAAGAAATTATACTCCCAATGTTTCTCATGGAGAACTCTCAAAATCCGAATCCACTCGATGTGGGGTCTTCACTGAAAACCTATGTGGACGCGACAGCCGAGCTCAGAATATCAGACCATCCCTTCTTCATCCCTAACGTGCTCGGAAGGGCCTGAGGGCTTCTGGTAGAGTGATCGCCTCGTGGCTAGTCAAGGCCATATCGTTGGCCTACAAAGCAAAGGGTTTGCTTGTGCCTGAGGGGGTCACATCTCATTCCACTGGAGGAATCTCAACCTCCTGGGCAGTAGCGGGATAAGTGTCCTTGGAAACAATTTGCAAGGCAACCACATGGACGTCCAGACATACCTTCATGGTGCACTATTGCATAGAGCCGGCGGCTCTGACTACTGTAGATTTTGGCAGGAGTGTTCTGGCTACTGCCTCCAGTGTAAATTCATTTTTTTTTTTTTTTTACAATTATTACCCTCCTGTGTGTGGCTAGTTAATTTCCAGCTGTGCTGACATGGAGCCATCAGGAAAACTGAAAATTTCATTTATAAAATACTTACCGTAATTTTCCTTACTTGACGAGCTCCATGGCAGCACAATGCCCACTCAGTTAAGTAGTATGAGTTATGGAACGCTGAGGCTGAGGTTAGCTAAAAATGTTTAGTTAAGTCCTGATTACATAGGGGTGGGGTGGGGCCTCACCCAACTGTGCTGCCATGAAGCTCGTCAGGAAAGGAAAATTACGGTAAGTATTTGAATTTAATTTTCAGTTTTTTTAGGTCTCATTCATATGAGCGAATTATAGTGGATAGGTTTCTGCATTCAGATGCAGCTAAACAGGGCCTCTTTGCTAGAAATGCCAACCCTGGACAAAAACTGTCTGCATCCAACGCTCTGGCCCCTTTGACTTGTACAGGGTACAGATCTGGCCTTGCTGCTTCTGGCTACAGCTATTCATGCACGCTGAGTGCCCAGAATTAGATTCTTCATCAGTAAATATTGCCAATTCTTGTCTGCAGATGCCTGTCCTGGTGACAACATCTTCCCCCATTTCTTGTCCTGCTGTCACAGTGGCAGGGAGGAAGATTTAATCTTTTCAACAAGACAGCAAAAAATACTTGACAGAGCCATTTACACCTCTGAAGTGTATCTGAAAGAATAAAAAAAGTATTTGGCAAACCTTGGACTTCTCTGGAAATACAGCATTTCTGAACTGTCATCGTCCTACCTGTTTCTGATGTATGAACAACCCCAAAGCCAAAGACAATTTTTATGCCATTTTGGATTAAGTAGGGAATGATTAAACCCCCTATCAAGTATTTATTGCCATCCAGTTCCAATTAGGAAGAATTCCCCTCATGTTCATTAAGCCCCATACACATGGTCGGATTTTCCGATGGATTCTGTCCTATCGGACAATGTTGTCGGGAAATTCCGACCGTGTGTAGGCACCATCGGACAGTTTCCATTGGATTGTCCGACGGACAAAGTTCTATCTCCTGCTCTATAAATATTCCGACAACAAAGTCCGATCATACCAATTCCGATCGTGTGTAGCGAATTCCGACGGACAAAGTGCCACGCATGCTCAGATCACATTACAAGACCAAAGCTATTGGCTACTAGCCTCTACGTAGTCCCGTCGTAGGCAACAAACGTCACCACGTCCAGAATGATCGGATTTTCCGACAACTTTGTCCGACCGTGTGTATGCAACACCAGTGTCGGACAAAATCCGTCGGAAAAAATCTGATGGATTTTGTGGTCGGATTTTCCGACCGTGTGTATGGGGCATTAGACTCAACAAGGAGTAAGAGGAAATCTCTCCAAAGACAATGCCCTTAAGTTGTCACCAGAAGATTTCCTCTCTCTTCTCCAAAATTTTGATTTTCTATCACTTTTTATCTCAGTGACAATGGTCACCTGGACCAACAGTGAAGGTGAACCTCCCTAGCGATGACAAAATCACGTTGTCATTGGCTTTAACCCTCCTCTCTCGATAAAAAGCTGAACAAATCTTTTGGCTTTAGATGCCCTTTATTCAGAATCTATGGATGTCTTAATTCACACATTCTTTAATATCAATTTATATGTAATAAAATACAAAATACATAAAAATTGAAGTTATTACTGGTATTCCATAATTCTCTTCTTACAAGCAATATGTACACCAGTAGGGATGGGCCCGGTGCTCGATGCGAACCCATGTTCGCATCGAGCACCGGGCATTCGCTCGCTCGGCGAGCCCAGAACTATTTTGGCCGCTCGCATCACATTCGTGTGATGCGAGCGGCCCCGCAATGCATTGCGGCCGGCGCGGCCGGCGCAGTGCATTGCTGGCTGATGATTGGCCAAGCATGCACTGTGACCCCGCATGCTTGGCCAATCACAGCGCCGGACACTCGGAGAGCCATAATTGGCTACAGGCAGGACGCCTGTAGCCAATTACAGCTCAGGGGCTTTAGTACACGCCCCACCATTTAAAAAGGCCGCCACGCCGTCGGCGCCGGTCACATGAGTTCCGGCTTTAGGAGAGATCAGGCTGATTCTGTGTCTTTGCTAGATTCATTCATATAGAAAGATTTGCTCTACTTTGCTAAACCATTGGCTATTTATTTGCTAAACCATTGCTACCTGTCATTGATCGTCCATTGCTGCTGGTTAGTGTGTTTTTAGCTGCTGCTGGGGATTAGTCTGGTGCGTGTTTTACTGTTAGTACAGTATTTCAGTAGTACCAACCGCAGTGCTGTTAGCACAGCATTGCACCCCAAAAGCACCCATAGGACTTCTAGTGTGTTAGTGGCATCACACAGAGTTCCTATATTTTCTTCCCAGAAGCACCCATAGGACTTCTATTGTGTTAGTGGCATCACACAGAGTTCCTATATTTTCTTCACAGAAGCACCCATAGGACTTCTACTGTGTTAGTGGCATCACACAGAGTTCCTATATTTTCTTCCCAGAACAAGACCCAAAGGGGCTGGGGTGGGGGGGGGGGGGGTGATGGGGTAGCCATGCCATTTTTATCAAGGATTTTCAGCCATATGGCGGCCAGGACAAGACATGACATTAAAGCCGCAAGTGGTTTTAAATGGCTTCTTTTTTTTTCCTTTACAAATGTCATTTTGTGCAAGGACAGTTCTAAACACGGGAAACACATGCCACTTCACAGGCATACTTTAGACACCCCCCCAGGTACCATATTTAAAGGAAAATTTCACTTTTTTTTTTCACTTTATGCATCATTAAAATGACTGCTCCCGAAAAAACGTTAGTTTTTAAAAGTTATTTTTGCATTGAAATATGTCCCCTGGGGCAGGACCCGGGTCCCCAAACCTGTTTTATGACATTAACATGCATATTGGCCGTTGTAATTAGCACTTTTGATTTCGAACGTTCGCGTCCATTATAACCTATAGGGTTCGAAAATTTGCGCGAACTTTCGGTCGGTTCGAAGGTTCTGGTGCGAACCGAACCCCGGGGGTGATCGGCTCATCCCTATACACCAGCATGGATGTCCTTGCAGATGAAATGGTTGCTTGGTAGGTTAGAAGTTCTCTGCAGACTGTTTGCAGAGCACAAATAATATCACAATTTTGTATTGGTGTGTTAATTTGATGCTTTTAATATGTGTGGCCAAACATTTTCCTAACACTCCATTTCAGACATTATTGTGCTAATTTTGACAAGTAAATAAAGGATACACCTAATGAGCTAAACAAAAAACAGTTTGTTTAATTCCCCAAAGTATTTTTGGCTTAGCCTTGGGTTTAATTGTTTTAATTATTTTCCTTGTTAACTCCAAAAAAACATTGGTGTTATAGTTGTTGGGGACAATAGGTACACGTAGTAGATTTGTAGTTGCTTTGTTTACTCTGCACCATAACTAGCTCATTAGAAAGTTACAATAAGCCCTGTAGGAAATGCTTAGTTCTCTCACAACAGGAGCTCAGTGTCAGCGGGCTTCTGAATACAGCTGAAAGGAAGGATTAGTAATGTTTTAAATATCAATAGAAAGTACAAACTTCTTGGTGTAAACATTTAGATTAGTCTGATGTTAGGGAGGAAAGCCCTTGAAATTGTCTGTTTAAAAGGAAAGTTTGTAATTGTAAACAGTTTTGAAGCCAAATAATTATCACTAAAAGGAAATGTATAGTGGTTTTCATAGTTTATTTTATTTTTTATTAAGATCACGGAAAAATGAATACAATTTTAATAAAATAATATTATATAACATTTTAAATACAATATATTTAGTCAGGTAATTGTGAATTATTACATAATACTATTACATAGTCTTCTATTCATCCAGCAGATGGAGCTATAGTCTCCTTTTCACATATTCAGCTATTTTGCTATTCAGCGGTGCCAAAAGAATCATGTTGTAATAGAGTTTACATAACTCTAATGAATCATTACAGAAGTGACTTATAAACAGTTTTAAAGACAAATAATTATCACTTAAAGGAAATGTATAGTGGTTTTGATGGTTTATTTTCTTTTTATTAGGATCATGAAAAAAATAAATACAATTTTAATAAATGATATGATATAAGATTTGAAATAAAATAAAAATTATTATTATTATTATTATTATTATTAAGTAAGTATGAAATATTGCATAATACTGTTACACAGTCTTCTATCCATCCAGCAGATGGAGCTATAGTCTCCTTTTCACATATTCAGATATTTTTCTTTTCAGCAGTGCCTAAAATAATTAGGTCGTCTCATAGTTTACATAACTCTAATGAGTCGTTACAAAATCAGTCTGCAGTTCCAATCAGACAGGGAGCAGAAAAACAACTGCTTTTCAGGGCTCTCTGATGGATAACCCACCATGCAAATTTATTATTGATAACCCATACCGTACATACAGTATATATAATCTGTAAGAAAAAATGTATGGAATTTGTATATATTTATATATATACTGTATAAATGGCCAAACCTAAAATAAAGTAAAATTGACCCAAAACTGACATAGGTGCCCATGCAAGGTCTAGAGATTTGGCTATTGTGGAAAAAAATGAACATGTAAGCAGACATTTGTGGAATTCTAAATCCAGGTTACATGTGGGCAGCAATTATTGGTTAGTACCTCCACCTGGCAGCACTAGGATCATCAGTTCAAATCCCAACCGTAACACTACCTGCCTGGAGTTTCCATGTTCTCCCTGTGCCTGCGTGGGTTTACTTTTGGTATTCTGGTTCGTTTCCACACTCCAAAGACTTGCTGGTAGATTAATTGGCCCTGGTGTGTGTATGAATGTGAGTTAGAGACCTTAGATTTAAGCTCCTTGAGGGCAGGGACTGATATGAATGTACAAAATCTATGTAAAGTGCTGCATAAATTGTCAGTGCTCTGTAAATACCTGAAATAAATAAATTCCACGCCTATCCAACAGGTTTAATTGGAAGAACACCTCCATCAAAGATTGTTTTAATTTTGAATGCTTAAAAATGAGTCAACAGCTGACTAAAATATCTCTCAGGGACTCCAATAGCAAGATTCCCTTGGAAAATGTTGAGCATGTGACTCCTAACGAACACTACATGCACTTGATGATAACAAAAAAGCCAAAACATGCTTACCTTGTGAGTTTGATGTGTAACAGCTAATGTGTTTATTTCTGTCCATCACTGGAGTACTCTCAGGCTTCTGGACTGGTAATGTCACAAAGAGGTAACTGTCAGTGTTAATGTTGATGTCAAGTTTCGATTTAGTTTTAGACATAGTCTTTTGACTAAAATGCCATTTTAGTTTTAGTCGTATCTTAGTAGACTAAAACCTCCAGTACATTTTCATTGACTAAAATCATTTTAGTTGACTTAAATCGAATGGTTTACTTAAATTGTAATGAATTATTTAAGCATTTCTCTAGAATTTTCAAACTCATTATATACTCCTGTAGTATAAATACATCAACATGTTATTATTTATGGTATTAAAGTGGATGTAAACCCAAAAATGTCATAATGTCGAGAATACGATTTCCTTTCATTTGAGCCCAGTCTTGCCACACAGATTTACTCGAGGCCTGAGTAATTGTCTTTTATTGTTCAGTTAGAAAGATCCTGACAAAGTGCTAAAATCTTTGTCAAAAATGCCCCCTTGCTGTGAGTGACAGGTGATTTACATATCTCATGCACTAGCCTGAGAGACAGGCACAGACCACAGATCCACAAACCAGAGTGAAAATAAATGTATTCGAGTGAACAGCAAGAAGAATATAGGGGAGATGTATGTAGTCAGAGTTGGGCAGAGTAGAACATGCAGTGATCTGATGATTGTTATAGTGCAGTGTGTGTGTCTGAGGATACATTGATCACAGGATTTGTTATGTGGGGAGAGGTGGATTTCTCACTTTTTATAATTACACAGGATGTGCCTCTTTTAGGCTAGTGCATGAGATATGTAAATCACCTGTCACTCACAGCAAGGGGGCGTTTTTAAAAAGATTTCAGCACTTTGTCAAGATTTCTCTAACTGAACAATAAAAGAGGATTTCCCAGGCCTCGAGTAAATCTGTGTGGCAAGACTGGGCTCAAATGAAAGGAAATATTTTTCTCTACATTATGACATAAAAAAAAAAAACCTCTGTCCGACTGGCTGCAGTACAGAATGGCTGAACGTCGCCCGATATTCAACCCGTGTGTACTAGTCTTTAGAGGAGCTCACATCAAACACATGCCCTTAGCTGTCAGGTTGCCAGTGTAAAAGCAACATTCTTTTTTTTTAGACATGTGTACTGGCGAAAAATCCTATTGTTTTCGTTTCATTTGTTTTTCGGGTCATTCGTTATGATCGCAATTCGTAAATTCATAAATTAGAAATACGAAAATTCGAAAATAAGAAAGAAAATCCAAAAATAAGAAAGAAACTCCGAAAATAAGAAAGAATAACTAACTAACTAACTAATAATAACTAACTATTAAATTATAGATATTAGAGTTTCCTTTCAAATTTGACTGTAAGTGAATGTAACGAATACAAATTTATCCGAGGTTAAGACTTATCTGAAATAACGAATGTCACATCTAAACAAATGGAACAAAATTAATCAATAAATAATAATAAAAAGTTTTTATTATTATTATTGTTATTTATTATTATTAATTCATTACTTTCCATTTGTTTAGATGCGGCATTCGTTATTTCGGATATTTCGTAACTTCGGATAAATTCGTATTCGAAAATTCATAAATTCAAAAATTCCAAAATTCGGAAATTAAAATTTCAAAAGAAGGAAAATAAGAACGAAAATCCAAAAATTCGAAAGTCTGAAATAATAACTAACTAATAATAACTTAACTATTACTAACTACTAAATTATAGGTATTGGAATTACGTTTCAAACTTGGCTGTCAGAGAACATAACGAATTCAAATTTATCCGCAGTTCTGAATTATCTGAAATAATGAATGCCGTATCTAAACGAATGGAACGTAACAAAATAATAATAAATAACAATAATAATAAAAACGTTTTTTTTATTATTAATTAATTCCGTTCTATTTGTTTAGATGCAGCATTCGTCATTTCGGATAATTCGTAACTTCGGATAAATTTGGAATCGTTACCTTGACTAACAGCCAAATTTGAAAGGAAATTCCAATACCTATAATTTAATAGTTAGTTATTATTAGTTAGTTAGTTAGTTAGTTATTCTTTAGAATTTTTGGATTTTCTTTCTTAGCTTCTTATTTTCGGTATTATTAGTTATTATTTCAGATTTTAGAATTTTTGGATTTTTTAATTTTGAATTTCTGAATTTTTGGATTTCCGAATTTAAGACTTGTCGAATTTACAAATTTTCGAATATTCGGAAAAATTCGTTAAAAGGGTTTTCGTTATTTTAGATATTTTAGAATGAACCAATTTGTCAAAATCCGTTAAAAAACAAATTGACCGAAATGATTTGTACATGTCTACTTTTTTCTATGGAGAGAAGGAAATAATTTTTAATAGTGATAAATTATAAATGGAATGATTTTTAAAAGCCGAAGGCCAGAATGATATCACATTAAACACAAACCAATGCTGCTATCTGTTAATAAAAAACAAAAACTGCAACTAGCATGAGTACCTGATTCTGTCATGATATGAGCTTCCTGTAATCTCTGCACAGTAACACTGTGAGGGAGAGAGGAGGGGCAGCAACAGGAGTCATTGGGGTTGATTTACTAAAGGCAAAGTGCACTTTGCAAGAGCAGTTGCTTCAGAGTTTAGTAAATGTGCAGAAGCTCATCAACCAATCATGTGCGAGCAAAAATGCTGTTTATTTTTTAATTTTCCTTAGACATGATTGGGTATTTATTTCAAAGTGAAGCTTTCCTCATTTACTAAGTCCTAGACTCCTATAGCAACTGCACTTTGCAAAGTACACAGTCTATTTGCCTTTAGTAAATCAACCCCATTGTGTGTCTTTACTTAACCTCCCTAGCGGTATTCCCGAGTCTGGCTCGGGTTGAGTTTTTTCTGCTGAGAGCGGTAACCCCGAGCCAGACTCGGGCTTGCGTTGCAGGATACAGGGGGGAAGTTACTTACCTTATCCCCTGGATCCTGTGATGTCTCCCCGCTGTGTGAGTGAGCCGTCCGCTCGCTCGATTCACACAGTGCCCGAGTGCCGCCGATCTCCGTTCCCTGCGACGTTACGACGCACGGGAGCGGAGATCGGCGCCAAATTCTAAAAAGTTTAAAAACACACAACACATACAGTACTGTAATCTAACAGATTACAGTACTGTATACCAAAAATACACATCCCCTTTGTCCCTAGTGGTCTGCCCAGTGCCCTGCATGTCATTTTATATAATAAAAAGATTTTTTTTTTCTGCCTGGAAACTGGAGATTGTCCATAGCAACCAAAAAGTGTCCCTTTATGTCAAAAGTGGTTTTAGACCAGCTAGAAAACAGCGATAAAAAATTAGAATCACAATTTATCATCAAACAATAAATTTAAAGACAGCAACTATTCTGCAACTGAGCAAATTTCAGTGTTTTTGATTTGATTACATTATTGAATCATTTTTATATATATTTTTATTATATTATAATTTCTGATTTTGTGTTTCAAACTTTATCATACCCGGGATGTATACTAGACTCTGGTTCGGACAGATTTAAGTGAGTTATTCATAAGAATTGCATGCCTACAATATAAAAACGCCAAATTTCCATGCAAAATAATTGTACCCCTTTCAGCACTAAATTCCAGACAGAATCATACCGCCAGGGAGGTTAAAGTACATATGCTTACAGGGAACACACTGACAGGAGAAGAGAGATTACCTCATTTGTTTGTTGCTGCTCTTGCACTGGATAGAGGCTTTGAGGTGCATGGAGGTCACCTACCAATATTCCTTAACCACTTGCTGACCGCTGCATGCCAATATACGTCAGCACAATGGCAGCGGTGGAAAAATGGGCGTACCTCTACATCCACTTTAATTGGCGGGGCTAGTGGGTGGGCATGCGCGCCGCGTACATCGTCACTGTGCCCTGGGTTCCGTGGACTCGATGTCCGCCAGGGGCCCATGATCGTGTCACAGAGAGGCAGAACGGGGAGATGTCTATGTAAACAAGGCATTTCCCTGTTCTGCCTAGTGACATGACAGGGATCTACTGCTCCCTGTCATCGGGAGCAGTGATCGCTATCATGTCAGTGGTAGCCCATCCCCCCCCCACAGTTAGAATCACTACCTAGGACACATTTAACCCCTTCATCGCCCCCCTAGTGTTTAACCCCTTCCCTGCCAGTGTCATTTACACAGTAATCACTGCATTTTTATAGCACTGATTGCTGTATAAATGACAATGGTCCCAAAATAGTCTCAAAAGTGTCCGATGTGTCCGCCATAATGTCGCAGTCACGATAGAAATCGCAGATCGCCGCCATTACTAATGAAAAAATAATAATAATAAAAATGCCATAAATCTATACCCTATTTTGTAGACGCTGTAACATTTGCGCAAACCAATCAATATATGCTTATTGCGATTTTTTTTACCAAAAATATGTAGAAGAATACGTATCGGCCTAAACTGAGAATAATTTTTGCTTTTTATATGTTTTTTGGGATATTTATTCTAGCAAAAAGTAAAAAATATTGCTTTTTTTTCAAAATTGTCTCTCTTTTTTTGTTTAAAGCGCAAAAAATAAAAACCGCAGAGGTGATCAAATACCACCAAAAGAAAGCTCTATTTGTGGGGGAAAAGGACGTAAATTTTATTTTGGTGTAACATTGCACGGCCTCGCAATTGTCAGTTAAAGCGACACAGTGCCAAATCACAAAAAAGTACTCTGGTCTGGAAGGTGTTTTTTTTTTCCAAAGAATTTTATTGAGTTTTATCAGGATAACAGTAAATTGTAAAAAAAAAAACATTGTAACATACAGAGCAAATGAAAATAACAAGCTCAACAAAAAGCAAATGCGTACAGTTGATATAAACTTATAATACTCTAAGGAAGATAGTCGTGAGGGAGAACAACGGCAATCGGTGGTATAAAGATATGCTTCTCTGTCCCCCGTGTGGGGGGTCTGTGCCGTAAGAAGTCATGGCAATATGGTAGCAGGAGAACAGTGTAGTGAGTTTCGAGAGTACCGTAATCTACAAGGTGAGTGATGTGAAGTGTCAGTGGGCTCACTGATCAGGGGGATAGATGAGGGTCATGGTTGCGTCCTTCACGGGCGGCCCAGATACCGTTCACCCCTATAGGGTACTTGCTGTGGACGGTAAAGGGTCTGAGAGTCAAGAACTGGTATCGTAAATATGGAAGGAGCATCCTGACTCGGGTGTAGAGCCCAAAGGGCTAAGAGCACGTGGGATAGGGTGGGGGAGGAGGTGTAGAAGGGGGTTCCAGTGACCGTCTTGGAGATTGTTCCTATCTATGAGAGCCATTAGTTGAGTGGGGGGGTGGGTTCATGTGAAAGGGAGGCGAAGGATAAGCAAGGGGGGCGCATGGAGAAGTGTAATGGTTGGTGTCCAGACATGTAGGCGTCTGAATGAGGACATAGTATAGTAGGTTTAAGGTGGGTATGACGCAGGAGGAGGTGGGGTGGTCTGTGCCGTGGAGCTTCTAAAGTGTAGCCAGCAGGCCCAAGTGTTTGTAAATTTGGTTGGGTTATCACGAGCTTGACAAATAAGTCGTTCCATTTCAGCCGTTCTGTCGACCCGACGTAACCAGTCGTCGATTGAGGGTGGGGTGTTGGTTCTCCATAGAGCAGGGATACAAAGGTTGGCAGCGTTGACCAGTTGAAGGGATAAAGACCTTTTGTATGGGCCAAGAGGCTCAGGGGTGTGGTGTAGTAAGTAATATGCAGGAGTAAAGGTCGGTGTATCTGTGGTTATGTTGGAGATCATTGTATGGATTTCTGACCAGAATGGTTGAATGAGGGGGCAGTCCCACCACACATGAAGGAGGGTGCCCCGGGCGGCGTTGCACCTCCAACAAGATGGTGGAGTAGTTGGGTGAAAGTGATGTATTTTGTCAGGAGTCCTGTACCACTTAGAAAAGAGCTTATATCTGTTTTCTTGTGTTGAAACGTTTAGCGAGCCCTTGTGGATGAGAGTGAATATGCGTTCCCATTCAGCTTGGGTAAGTGTTAGGGCGAGATCTGATTCCCATTGAGTGACTAGTTTGTCCTCCTTGAGTACATGTTGGGAAAATAGGAGGGCGTATATGGATGAGATCAAGTGGCTTTGGGGTTCCGTATTGGTGCATAAGAGTTCGAAGGGTGTGTATTCCCTGTGCCATGAGGGGGTAGGTGTCGTCGTGTTAAAGAAGTGTCGCAGTTGTAAATATTTAAAAAATGGGATATTGTATTCGGGCAGTGCCGTGGAGAGGATGGGGAAAGACATTAATGATCCATTTTGGAAGAATTGTTGTGCTCTAACACGTGAAGAGCGTGTATTGCCCGTCTGGTCGTGTAAGGATAGGCCAGGGGGGAATTCAGGGTTGTTTTCCAAAGGGGTCATGGGGCCATGGGTGGGTGTGACGCCAAGTGATTTGCAAGCTACTTTGAAGATGGAAAGAGTAGCTCCAGTAAGCGGGTGTAGCGCGTAGTCTTTTGGGACATGTCTAAGGTTAATCCATGGTGAGTTTGACAGAGGGAGTGATGAGAAGGAGTCTTCCAGTGTGATCCAGTCTTTGGTAGTACTATGGGCATGCCAGTCGACAATTCTAGTGAGATGTGAGGCCCAGTGGTATTTTTGTAGGTCTGGGAGGCCGAGACCTCCCAGTGTTTTAGGTAAAACCATCCTATTCCAACCTATGCGAGGGGTCTTGGATGACCATATAAAGATCCTGCACAAACGTTTATAGGCATTAAAGAATGAGGTTGGTAACCTAATTGGGATCGCTTGAAAAAGGTAAAGGAGTCTGGGTAGAATATTCATTTTTATCAAGGCGATTCTACCCATCCAAGAAAAAGAACCAAGATGCCTTTTCTGGAGGTCTCCTTGAATGGACAGCAGCGCCTTTGAGAAATTCCTGGCGAATAGATCACGGAGATTAGTCGGGATTTTGATTCCGAGGTAGGAGAGTTCATGTGTCTCCCAACCAAATGGGAAGTTGAGTTTGCTTTGTTGGACCAGAGCGGTTGGTAGAGTTATATTTAATGCCTTAGATTTCTCTAAATTGATCCGAAGGTTGGACAGGGAGTGGAATAGGGAGAAATCAGCCAGAAGGTTGGGGATGGTGGTGATGGGGTCAGCAAGAAAAAGTAGGATATCGTCCGCATAGGCAGCTATTTTATATTGCTTGCGACCTATTTCAATGCCTTTGATGGAGGGATTGTCTCTAAGCTTTCGAATCATAGGTTCCATGGTTAGGATAAAGATGAGTGGGGAGAGGGGACAACCTTGACGGGTTCCATTGGACACAGAGAAGGCATCCGACAGGCAGCCGTTGACCCTGATCCTGGCCGTTGGGGAGGAGTATAACGCCATGATCATGTGTAGCATACGTGGTGGAAGGCCTATAGCATTCAGTGTGGCCTCCATGTAGTCCCAAGCTACCCTGTCAAATGCCTTCTCTGCGTCCAGGGAAAGAAAAAAAACGGGGGTAGCAGTTTTGGAAAGCCAATGATGGATGTGTAGAGCTTTGATGGTGTTGTCCCTGGCTTCCCTGCCAGGGACAAAACCAACCTGCTCCAGAGATACTAACGTAGGGATAAGGGGGAGAATGCGATTCGCCAAAGCTTTCGCATACAGTTTTACATCCACATTGAGCAACGAGATTGGGCGATAGTTGGTCACCAGCGTGTGGTCTTTGCCTGGTTTGGGAAGGAGTGTGATGTGGGCTTCGAGTATATCCCTGTGAGCCGCGGAGTCTGGTGAGAGGTCATTGAGGGCTTTCGTAAGATGTGGGATGAGTGTGGTCGGGAAGGCCTTATAGTATCCGACAGACAGGCCATCCGGGCCTGGGCTCTTACCCGACTTCATTTGTTTCAAGGCCATAAGTATTTCGTCTTGTAAGAGGGGTAGGTCTAGTGTCATGGAGTCTTCAGTGGAGAGGGGGGTGGGGCCATATTGTGTCAAGAACTCGGAGATGGCCGTTTGGCGGTCTGTGTTAGAATTGGTCTGTCGTGTGGGTGGGAGATTGTATAATTTAGAGAAATAGCGTACGAAATGGTTAGAGATGTCTTCCGTGGTGACCAAGGATTTGCCTGAGGGATGTTTGATTGTGTGAATTGTGTGGGCCGTTCTTTTGGTCTGTATTGCTCTCGCTAGAAGTTTGCTCGCTTTATTGCCAAATTCATAGTAAATTTTTTGTGTCATTGCAAATTTGCGTTTCAGTTCACCATGAAGGACGTCCCTGAGTTCCTCGCGAGTTTTAGTCAGATCAGTTAAAGAAGAGGCAGCAAGGGACGCTTTGTGTGCGTGCTCGAGTTTGCGGATGCGAGTAGTCAGTTCTGTAATGCGAGCATTTCTGTGTTTAGTGCGCTGCGCGGCAATAGAGAGTAGTTCTCCCCGAACAACACATTTATGTGCGGCCCAGGTGACCGTGTGGGAGGTGTCATTAGAGGAGTTTTCCGCGAAGAAGTTGGAGAGGCAGGAGTGTATGCGTTGTACGTTGGCGGTGTCAGTCAGTAGCGAGTTGTCAAGTCGCCAGATAGAGGCCCTAAGCCGGGAAGTCGGGAGACATAAGGTCATAGGGTTGTGGTCCGAGAGTACAGAAGGGTCGATGGAGGCAGCAGAGAGATAGGATAGGCTTGCTTGAGATATAAAAAAGTGGTCAATCCTGGAATATTTGTTGTGAGGGTGGGAGAAGTAAGTAAAATCCTTCACGGTGGGGTGTAGTGTGCGCCATGAGTCGTGGAGTTGCAGGTTGAGGAGTTCCAGTCGTATTGCCCGAAGGGCCCTGTAGGTCAGGGAAGATGATCCGTTGGACGTGTCTATTGAGGGTGTCAGAGTTACATTAAAATCTCCCCCAACTAAAAGGGTACCTGATTGGAAGCTGGCAAGTAATTGCAGAGTGGAGCGAAAAAAGGAGACTTGTTTTGAGTTGGGGGCGTATATGTTGGCGATGGTAAGGGGTCGTTGATATAAAGTACCTTTAATAAACAGGAATCTACCGTGTGGATCCCTTTGGATATCAGTGATCTGAATGGGGCAGTGTTTAGATATGAGAATGGTTACCCCTTTGGATTTTGCTTCGATGTTTGAGGAGTGAAAGGCCGTGGGGAAGTGAGCATTTTGGAGCTTAGGAATGGAGTTGGTACGGAAGTGTGTCTCCTGTATGAGTGCGATTTGGGTCTTCGAGCGTTGTAAGGAATATAAGAGTTGAGATCTCCTTTCAGGTGTGTTGAGTCCTCTAATGTTTATGGAGCATAGTTTGAGTGTATGAACAGAAGGTCGTTGGTCATCCTGTGAGGTTGGAATAGGAATAACGTTCGCCATGGGTGTGTGGAAAGGGAAAGGGATGAGCGAACAGTAGAGGCAAAGGTTTTCTGTGTATCTGGGGGGTCACTGGAGTTGAACCGATGAGGTGTGGATAGGTGTGTCCACAGACCTCTTGTGAGAGACTGTATCGGTAGGTCACGGAATGAATGTGGCGCGAGGGCCCCGAAAGGGGGAGACCTTACACCAACACGTATCCGTGTGTGGGGTCGACCAGGACCGTGGCGGTGAAGAGAGAGTGGGAGTGTGAGGTAGTCCGTCACCACAGGATCAGTGGGATCAGTGGTGGAGGTATGCGTAAGGTAGGCAGTTATTGTTTGATAGGGCATGGTGTCTTAATGTACTAAGTAATGGGCAACCGCCCATATGTGAAGAAACAAAGTCGTAGACCGATCACACCGATGGGTATTAAGCGATATTTCTCAAATATGGGGGTAACTTTAGGCATAAGTGAGCAAGCCCGTTGGCCAGCTTGCAGGGTCAGACATGTGCGGGAAGATCGGTTGCCACATATGTCGTCCCGCACAGGTCTGCGAAGCCGTACAGGCAGGTGGTGTGATTGGTAACCGCAAACACAAACAATACTCAGGTAACAGTACAATAGTGTATAAGGAATAGTAAACTAAACCATACATCAATGCGTAGAACCCGGGGGACTGTAAAGGGGAAAACATTGCAAGTGCTGTTAAAGAAATTATGTACTTTTTTAGTGATACAATCACAAGTATAGTTACCCATCAGACGAGGAAAAAAAAAAAAAAGAACAAAAAAAAAAAAAAGGGGGTTCAGGAAGCGTCAATCGGGCTCTGTGAGTGTGCTTGTATCTGGGCACCCCGACATCCAGTAAAGTAACGTCATTCTGGGTGGAGGTGGTATCAGTCACCAGCAGGGGAGCCGTGGTATCGCTGAGTCAATGGTGTGAGGAGTGTAGTATTCCGGATCCGAGTGTCTCTCTGAGAGGCTGGTGGCAAAGTGTTCCGTATATCCAACGTTGCTGGGAGCTAGTACGCGGCCGAAGGCTTATGGTAGAGGTGGGTGGTCGGCTATGCAGGGCCAGTTAGTGGTTCGAGATGGGACAAGAGATTAGGTAGGAGTAGTAGGTCGGAAGGTGGCGTGTTATGGAGAGCACCGTAGAGGAAGTCGGGATCGTCGGGTGCTGAAGAGAACTCCATGCGTGGACGTGTTGCGCATTAGGTCATACCTCCGGCAGGAGGTGGGATTTTATGCCGCGGTGCATCCTGGGGTCTGTAGTCTTCTCCTCCTCAGCTTGTTGGCGGGCAGAAGTCGTCCTAGGCAAGATAGAGAGGCGTCCAGAGATGCCGTAGAGCCAATGAGCAGTGCGATCAGCAGGGGGCCGGCCGAAGTCAGTTGTGAGGGGAGAAAGTTTTCAGGTCAACCGCAGCAAAATGAGGTCGTAAATAATAACATGGTGAAAAGTGTGGCGGTTAGCGTTTCCCTGTATAGTGAACCGCAGATCGTGGAGAAAGAAAGTAAAAAAAAAATAGAAAAAATTTACAAAAACAAAATAAAAATCAAAAATTAGGTCAGGTTCTGTGAAGAGGGAAGAGGTGGGCATCAGCATTGAAGTATACATGCGGACCAGATGAGTTAACGGTCCCTGCGATTCCTTCCTGCTCCAGGTGATGCCGAAGGGCTTCACCCTCGGTTTCCCATTTGGTGCCTGGTGTTGCGCCTCGGGGTAGAAGGAGATCTCCTCCTGCGGTATCTGGTATTCTGGGCATCCATAGGTTCTTCCAAAGCCTCGTCCTTTCCAGAGGCAGGGTGGCGGAATTCAGCATACCAGTTATGTACCGGTATCAGAGGGATACCGAGTGCTCTACAGAAGTGCGGTAGATCTTCAGGCACTCTGAGAAGGGCTGTGCGGCCGTGGGCAGAGGCAGAAAGGCAGAATGGGAACTTCCACTGGTAGGTGATATTCTTTTCCCTCAGGACATCCAACAGAGGTTTAAGGTCTCGTCTGTGCCGTAATGTTATTCCTGAGAGGTCCTGATAGATCTGAATAGATGACCCTTCATGTAGGATTTGCTGCATGCTTCTCGCCTGCTTGATAATGTCCTCCTTCAGTCTATAATCAACGATACAGCAGACAATGTCTCGTGGGGGATCACCATCTTTCCCTTTAGGGCGTAGTGCACGGTGTATCCGTTCCATGACTATAGAAGATTGGGGTGGACGGTTGAGGAGGCCATTAAAGAGGCTTATCACGGCTTGGGGGATTGAATCCCCTTCAATGGATTCGGGCATACCGCGGACCCTGAGGTTATGGCGGCGGCCCCTATTGTCCAAATCTTCTAGATGGCGTTGCATGTCACGCATCTGTAAAGTATGGGAGTCGATGCGGGTGGTTGTGACATGTAAGAGCTTGTTATGGCGTTCGGTCACTTGTTCAACGGTTCTGACTCTGTCAGTCAAAGCATGTATGTCGAGCCGTAGTTCGGCAATGGCGGCCGCCAGGGTGCCTTTTATATCGTCCGCTACTGAGCGTAAGTCATGTATGTTTAGCTGAGGATGCGGCATCAGATCTATCCCGCCGTTGTCCCCCCGATCGAGCGGGTGTGCTGGGGAGTAGAGAGCGGTTGGTTAGTCAGTGGCAGTTGTGAGGTGGAGTGGCGGGAAGGCGCCATATTTCCTCTGCCTGTCCTGAACATTTCGGGGATGTGTTGGCTCTGGGTTCCACTCAATTCCCGGGGGGATCGAGAGCGGGAGGCAGACGAGGTGCGGGAAGCTGTCCCCATTTCTTGGGTAAGATTTGGTAAAATATTACCTCCGTTTTTTCAGAGTTTCGATCCTGTGGTGCCGGAGCTCGGGAATTATGCGACTGTCTTCATGCCAGGTCAGGCCACGCCCCAACGTAGGATGTCAGTACAATATAAATCAACAGACAAATACAGTAAGAAATATATATTCTATTTATGTAAACCTGGGAGCTCCCGCTACTTTAAAGTTTTACGCAAGGCCTCACTTAAAGTACTTTCTCCTGTCTCTTCTTTCTTCGCTAGCTTAAAGTGGTTCCTCAGATATTTGCAATCCAAAAGGTAGGCCGAAAGTTAACTTAGGATGCTCCAGGTATAACTCCAAGAACTTATACACAACGCTTGGGCACTAAAGTGAAGTAGGCCTCAAGCCTGCTCAATGTCAGTTGCTCTGTCACGCCTCCGTGGAACAACAGGTTCCAGCGAAGCCTGTGAGCGAGTCTAACTGCGGGCAACAAATGATAAACGATGGGCCATAACCTGCTCACCAACTGGATCGGAGTTCTGTGTGATGACTTTGATCCGGTAACTCAGCTTGCTTCTCAATCAGCTGGGCCAGGCGCTCTGTACCGCTTTGCTGGATGGATCCCATCCTCCGATACTTTGAGTGTCTCTGGGCCTTGTCAATGCAGTCACCGTCTCTCTGGCTCCATCAGGTCACCTCACCGGCAAGCAGGTTTGTGCTGTGAGGTGGCTGTCTGCAGCTGTCTCCCGGAAACCTCCTCACAGATCCGCACAGGCAGGCAGCGTGGTCCTAAGAGACCAAATATGGCCGCTGCGGTCCTTTTTATTCCCTACTCAGCATGCACTGTATAAGAGAGTGTTCATGGGTAGGTCACACAGACTCCTGGGTAACAAGGTCAACCTTCTGAATCAAAACAACAGTACTTCCTGTAAAATTCTTTTGTGCTTGTAATCACCATATCAGTGCATTACCAGATTTGGTCACTAGATGGCTCCAAACACTGAACCATAGCAATGTCCACAGATTTAACATTGACATATACATAACCACATCAATGTGCAAGTATGTCAGCGCTACACAACTGTTTTCTGAATGGTCTGATGGCATCATGGATCCTCTTCTTGCCCGGTTTTGGTGGTGGGTAGTCCTTACATAGCCGCCTGTACGATTCGTCACGCTGTGCATTAACCACTTGCCTACCAGGTACGAACACCCCCTTCCTGACCAAGCCATTTTTCAGCTTTCAGCGCTGTCGCATTTTGAATGACAATTGCGCGGTCATGCAACGCTGTACCCAAATAACATTTTTATAATTTTTTCCCCACAAATAGAGCTTTATTTTGGTGGTATTTGATCACCTCTGCGGTTTTATTTCTTGCACTATAAACAAATTAAGAGGGACAAGTTTGAAAAAACGCAATATTTTTTACTTTTTATTATAATAAATATCCAATTTTTTTTTTTTTAAACAAATTTTTTCCTCAGTTTAGACCGATACGTATTCTTCTACATATTTTTGGTAAAAAAAATCGCAATAAGCGTCTATTGATTGGTTTGCGCAAAAGTTATAGCGTCTACAAAATAGGGGAAAGATTTATAGCATTTTTATTATTATTTTTTTTTTACTAGTAATGGCGGCGATTTGCGATTTTTATCATGACTGCGACATTGCGGCGGACATATCGGACACTTTTGACACATTTTTGGGACCATTCACATTTATACAGCGATCCGTGCTATAAAAATGCATTGATTACTGTATAAATGTGACTGGCAGGGAAGGGGTTAACACTAGGGGGCGCTGCAGGGGTTAATATGTTCCCTATATGAGTGATTCTAACTGTGGGGGGAGGGGACTGACTGGGGGAGGGGACCGATCGGTGTCCCTATGTACAAGGGACACACCATCGGTCTCCTCTCCTCTGACAGGACGTGGATCTGTGTGTTTACATACACAGCTCCACGTCCTGCTCAATTACCGGGCAATCGCGGGTGCCTGGCGGTCATCGCGGCCGCCGGGCACGCGCATCGGCTTCCCAGCTACGCGGCGGGCACGCGCGCGTGCCCCCTAGTGGCCAAAAAGCGAGCGTCGTCATATGACGGCGGCCCGCCACAAGAGCTGCACCGTCCCGCCGTCATTTGACAGTGGGCGGTCAGCAAGGAGTTAATCACATGTTCATACACATTTTTTCTTTCCCCCCTCCAGGCATTTCTCTACACTGCCTGGTATTGAATAGGGTACCCCTTATTGCAACTACTATTCCCTACCCGATGCACGCCGTGACTGACCAGCCCAGATTACTTATCCGTTTTTTTCCTCTCCTCAAATACTCCTGTGCATTGCTCATCACCCAATTTTTGGACCAAAAGGTATTTGCACCTCTCTTCTATCTACTCATTTTTGCATACACAGTTATGCCCCATACACACGGTCGGAAATTCCAACCACAAAATCTGTCGGATTTTTTCCGACGGATTTTGTCCGACACTGGTGTTGCATACACACACGATCGGACAAAGTTGTCGGAAAATCCGATCATTCTGAACGTGGTGACGTTCATTGCGTACGACGGGACTACGTAGAGGCTAGTAGCCAATAGCTTTGGTCTTGTAATTTAATCTGAGCATGCGTGGCACTTTGTCCGTCGGAATTTGCTACACACGATCGTAAAAAGTCAGATCGGAGTTTGTTGTCGGAAAATTTGAGAGCAGGATCTCAAATTTTTTACGACGGAAATTCCAATGGAAAAAGTCAGATGGCGCCCACACATGGTCGGATTTTCCGACAACATGGTCCGATAGGACATTTTCCATCGAAAATTACAACCGTGTGTACGGGGCATTAGACTGCATTTCCAGTCTAGAGTTTAAAACAAAAAACCCATACAATTCTGGCTACAACCCAGATGGGCGGTCATTTGCTTAATACCAGCAAGCTCCCCTGTGTTCTACTTAAATTTAACTTTAAACTTTGTGCAACCACTACTGCATCTCACCATCTGACCTTTTTTTCGCATCCTCATTTCCAATCTTTACAATTTCCACAGTTGCTATACGCCATCTCTGGGTCATCTTTGCGGAATCTGCGGGGGGATCCCCAGACACCCTTTGTTGGTAATCATCTCTCGGCGGGGTTGTGGACGTGTGTATGTGTGTGGGGGGATTGACGGGCCCTGCCTGCAATTCCGGGACGGCCGCGGGGGTCAGAAGCAGCACTAAACACCTTCGTGTTCATCACACCAAGGGCTTGTCGTACTCTCTTTATTTTGATTCCCACTTGGATGCCTTATGAGATTTCGAGACACAGCATAGGGTCAGTATTCACATTATCCAATCTTCACATAACTCATGTTTACCTATTGATTATGATTATGTTTATCAATATACATGTACTTGTTATGTGTTTCTCATACTGTTTTTTCTTTATAGATTTATGTATATATATATATATATATATATATATGTGCTGATCCCTATGTCCCTGAAGAAGAGCTAAAACTCGAAACGCGTCGGACAATCGCATATATCTGTATCTGTGTTTCATTTTTTTTATGCTCATGTCTGTGCATCCTATTTAAATCCAAATCTCTTTTTTATGTACACTTGCTATTTACTGATCTTTTAATTACTTTTAAATTTTTTTGAATAAAACCTTTGAACAACACATTTTAATACTAGGCAGTTGTCTCTTTCCCTTAAAAGTCCCCCAAGAGGAATACACTTTGTATACATACCTGTACGATTCGTGAGCCTAGGATGGTGTAACAATGCACACCTAGGGGGTGTGTTGGTTGCAACCGTGGCTCACTGGTGGTTATCTGAAGCACGGAAAGGGTCAGTAGTGTAAAGAAAATTGATTTTGTTTTATGAAGTTACCCTTTAACTGCGGTAGAGAAAAGTCAGGTCCTGTAAACTTGCTGCGCTGTCTAGCAGAGTAGCAGAGCGGTGTAAATCTCAGGACTGGATGGACAGAATTACACATCCTATTGCAGATTCTAAAAGTTCAAATGTTAGTTTTTTGTTTGGAGTTCAGCTTTTATTATTAATATTACTACCAATACAATGCTAAAGGCATTTAACAAGGACTTTCAAGCAAGCCTAACAGACACATCGAACGTCTCAAGTAAAGTATATCTTTTATTGTGTTATTCCATTTCAGAATATCTGAATACAGGCGACGCTATTCAGGAGGCTCTAATTAAACAATGGAGGTCTTTGCAGTGGCTTCTATAACAGTTTACCATTGAAACTGAAACAGAGAAAGGATACAAATAATGACTTGTCTTTTCATTAAAAAACAGGCAGATGGTACAACATAAGGATGTGTGAGGCTGGAGAGAATACAACCTTGTCTCTTTTCAGATAACAGATGTGTATTACTTTAAATGAAGTGTACCTGTGTAGGCAATTAACAAATCGAGCCATAATAAAGTCTGAAATGATGATTCTTTTCTTCACTGGTAGAGCCTAGGTCATCATTTTACATTTAACGTTCCATGCAAACGTTTAAGTCGCAAAGGATATATATATATATATCCATTTTATGTGCATCAAATGCCTTTGCAAACCAATAGACACTATATTGTCAAAAGTATTGGGACACCTGCCTTTACACGCACATGAACTTTAACCTCTTGCTTACCAGGCACTTAACCCCCCCTCCCCCCTCCTACCCAGACCAATTTTCAGCTTTCAGCGCTGTCACAGTTTGAATGACAATTGCGCGGTCATGCTACACTGTACTAAAATTCAATTTTTATAATTTTTTTTCACACAAATAGAGCTTTTTTTTGGTGGTATTTAATCACTGGGGTTTTTATTTTTTGCTAAACAAACAAAAAAAGACAAACATTTTTGAGAAAAAAAAAAACATGTTTCATACTTTGTTTATAAAATTTTACAAACGAGTAATTTTTCTCCTTCATTGATATTCGCTGATGAGGCTGCACTGATGGGCACTGATGGGCTGCACTGATGGGCATGGATAAGATGACACTGATGGGCACTGGGTGTCACTGGTGGGTGGCACTTATGGGCACTGATAGGTGGCACTGATGGGCACTGGTAGGTGATATTAAAAGGCAGTACACTGATGGGCACTGATGGGCTGCACTGATGGGCATGGATAAGATGACACTGATGGGCACTGGGTGTCACTGGTGGGTGTCACTGGTGGGTGGCACTTATGGGCACTGATAGGTGGCACTGATGGGCACTGGTAGGTGATATTGATAGGCAGTACTGGTGATGACGCACTGTGGGCACTGATAGGTGGCACTGTGGTCACTGATGGGTGACACTGTGGGCACTGGTAGGTGGCGCTGGTGGGCACTGGTAGATGGCACTGGTAGGTGATATTGATAGGCAGTACTGGTGATGACGCACTGTGGGCACTGATAGGTGGCACTGTGGGCACTGATGGGTGACACTGTGGGCACTGGTAGGTGGCACTGATGGGCACTGGTAGGTGGCACTGGTAGGTGATATTGATAGGCAGCACTGGTGATGACGCACTGTGGGCACTCATAGGTGGCACTGTGGGCACTGATGGGTGATACTGTGGGCACTGGTAGGTGGCGCTGGTGGGCACTGGTAGGTGGCACTGGTGGGCACAGAAGCCTCTCCACAGTCGGGACCGATGTCCCTCTCGCAGCCGCTGGCGATCTGCTTTTTTTTTTTCTTCTCACGCTACCAGCGTGAGGAGAAAAAATAGCCGATTACCGGCTCTGTTTACGTCACATGATCAGCTGTCATTGGCTGACAGCAGATCACGTGGTAAGGGGTCGGGAATGACCCCTTACTTAGATCTGTGATCAGCCGAGTCTCATAGACTCGCTGATCATAGACTCGCTGATCACAGAGCGCGCTGCACGTGCCCTGCAGGGGGCGCGCGGGCCGCTCAAGCAAGGGACGAGGTCCATGGACGCCCTCCCGGCAAATTAAGTCTGCGCTGTAGCCGTCTTTCGGCTATAGCGCGGACGGCAAGTGGATAATGGCACCCCAGTCTTAGTCCATAGGGTTTATTATTGAGTTGGCCCACCCTTTACAGCTATAACAGCTTCATCTCTTCTGGGAATGCTGTCCACAAGGATTAAGAGTGTGTTTAGGGGAATGTTTCACCATTCTTCCAGAAGCGCATTTGTGCAGGACTCTGTGCAAGCCAGTCACGTTCCTCCACCCCAAACTCGTTCACCCATCTCTTTTTATGGACCTTGCTTTGTGCACTGGTGTGCAGTCATGTTGGAACAGGAAGGGACCATCCCCAAACTGTTCCCACAAAGTTGGAAACATGAAATTGTCCAAAATATCTTGGTATGCTGATGCCTTAACAGTTCCCTTCACTGAAACTAAGGGCCAAGCCCAACCCCTGAAAAACAAACCAACACCATAATCCCCCCTCCACCAAATGGTTTGGAACAGTGCACAGAGCAAGGTCCATAAAGACATGGATGAGTGAGTTTGGGGTGAAGGAACTTGACTGGCCTGCACAGAGTCCTGACCTCAACCTGATAGAACACCTTTGGGATGAATTAGTGAGGAGACTGCAAACCAGGACTTCTCATCCAACATCAGTGCCTGACCTCACAAATGCACTTCTGGAAGAATGGTCAAACATTCCCATAGAGACACTCCTAAACCTTGTGGACAGCCTTCCCAGAAGAGTGAAGCTGTTATAGCTGCAAAGGGTGGGCCAACTCAATATTGAACCCTACGGACTAAGACTGGGATGCCATTAAACTTTATGTGCGTGTAAAGGCAGGCATCCCAATACTTTTGGATAGTGTATGTATGGTGTATATTAAATAAATATAATATATTAACACTTGTCTTGTCTAAACTCTACTGTTGGCTATACATTTGCCTCTCTCATAATGTTATGTGAATCTTATGTCAATAATCCACCCTTTTTTAACATATTTATTTGTAAAAGAAAAAATTGAATACCGTATATACTCGAGTATAAGCCGAGTTTTTCAGCAAATTTTTTTGTGCTGAAAGTGCCCCCCCTCGGCTTATACTCGAGTCAAGCATTTTCTGCAGCAGAGAATGATTTTCCGACCCGAATTTGGGGCCCCGTATCCCGGGGCCACTTGGTGCTACGAACCCCAAGTTTGGTGTGCAAACCCAGTGGAACCAACATAAGATGAAGCACCAAGTGGCCCCGAGATACGGGGCCCCAAAGTTGGGTCGGAAAATGTCATTCTCAGCTGCAGAAAAGTGCTTGACATTTTCTGAACTGACTTTGGGGCCCCGTATCTCGGGGCCACTTGGTGATGGGAACCCCATCTTTGGATATGTTGTAGTGCTAGTTCCATTGGGTTTTCACATTAAAGTTAAGGTTCCTAGCACCAAGTGGCCCCGAGATACGGGGCCCCAAATTCGGGTCGGAAAATCATTCTCTGCTGCAGAAAATGCTTGACTCGAGTAAGTAAGAAAGTGCCGAGGGGGGCACTTTCAGCACAAAAAAATTTGCTGAAAGACTCGGCTTATACTCGTGTATATACGGTATTCCATTTTTTCTTTTACAAATAAATATGTCGGTCAACTGCAGCAATGTAATTTTGGGATCAGAGACCCCAAACTTTGGCTGCAGCTAGGGGGCATCTAGGAACCCTTAACTACCAAGTTTGAAGCTTGGGGGACAGTGAGGCATGCAAATGGGCACAGTGAGGCTGACAAATGGGCATTGTTGACCCTCTTTTCCACTTACAGTAGCTGCACATATCTCACCCTAGGCTTATACTCGAGTCAATAAGTTTTCCCAGTTTTTTGTGGTAAAATTAGGTGCCTCGGCTTATATTCGGGTCGGCTTATACTCGAGTATATACGGTACTTTAACTATTTTCAAAAATGTACAAAATAAAAATACTGTGTACATTGTACTCTAAGCTTAAAAAAATTGGGGGCACCATGTGTCAGCATTACATTGTTCTGGGAACCAAACATGTTGAAAAAAAAACAACAGAACCTAGTTGCCCGAAAAAATACATTTTTACTATTTCTGACTTAGGGTCAGTGTTGATGGGCTTTTAGTCACCTTAGAACTTCTCCTCTCAATGGGAATGCAAAACCATATTAATGCTGAAATAATAACTGAGTGATCTTATGCGGCGCACACATGCTCGGACTTTCCGGCGGGATTGTCCGCAGGACCTAGTCCAGCAGACAAACCGCCGGACTTTCCAGCGGAGGTCCGCCGGACTCTCCGAGCGTGTGGACTTGCCACACACGCCCGGACTTTTCTGGCGGACAATCCGCCTGCGTTTTGGCCAAAGTCCACGGGACTTTTGAAATGAACGGACTTGCCGACACACGATCGGAAAGTCCGTTCATTTAGACCGTGACTCCAGGTAGACGGGACTAGCGAAGGCAATGAATGCTGCCGCGCTAGCCCCGTCACCTGGTATGGATTTAAAGGGGAATCCCTATGCCGAAAAAACGGCGTGGGGGTCCCCCCCAAATCCATCTCAGACCCTTATCTGAGCACGCAGCCCGGCCGGTCAGGAAAGGGGATGGGGACGAGCGAGCGCCCCCCTCCTGAGCCGTACCAGGCCGCGTGCCCTCAACATGGGGGGTGCCCCGGGGAAAGGGGGGCCCTGCAGCCCCCCCACCCCAAAGCACCTTGTCCCCATGTTGATGAGGAGAAGGGCCTCTTCCCGACAACCCTGGCCGTTGGTTGTCGGGGTCTGCGGGCGGGGGGCTTATCTGAATCCGGGAGCCCCCTTTAATAAGGACTGTGACATCATATGGGGGCAGGGTCACCATGTGACATGATCCGGTGGCCCCGCCCCTTGTCCCTATATAAGTCACAACACCGCGTGTCTCTGCCATTCCGGCCAGAGAGAGCGACGAGTCAACATCGGAAGAAGAAGAAGACGACGATGCAGAAGGCGCAGAAGGCGGCGGTGACAGCGGCAAGAAGAACAGAAGAGCGGGACGAGACCCCCAGACGACGGCGGCGACGAAGAAGAAAGCCGGGCTCCTCCGCTAGGTAAAAGAGCTAGTTAAAAGAGCAGAAGATAGCGGAGGAGTCCGGCGAGAAGACCCCCCAAGACGGAAGAAGACCCCGGAGCTGTGCAATAAAATATTTTAAAAAATTGTGTCGTTTTTTTATTTACACTTTTTTCCTTAGGTGAATGGGTACATCCTCATCTACATGGGAACAAGGTGCTTTGGGGTAGGGGGCCGCAGGGCCCCCCTTTCCCCGGGCACCCCCCATGTTGAGGGCACGCGGCCTGGTACGGCTCAGGAGGCACTCGCTCGTCCCCACCCCCTTTCCTGACCGGCCAGGCTGCGTGCTCAGATAAGGGTCTGAGATGGATTTGGGGGGGACCCCCACGCCGTTTTTTCAGCGTAGGGATTCCCCTTTAAATCCATGCCAGGTGATGGGGCTAGCGCGGTGGCATTCCCTGCCTTTGCTAGCCCCGTCTACCTGGAGTCACGTTCTAAATGAACGGACTTTCCAATCGTGTGTCGGCAAGTCCGTTCATTTCAAAAGTCCTGCGGACTTTGGCCAAAACGCCGGCGCATTGTCCGCCGGAAAAGTCCGGGTGTGTGTGGGCAAGTCCACACAGTCGGAAAGTCCGGCGGAACTCCGCTGGAAAGTCCGGCGGTTTGTCCGCTGGACTAGGTCCGGGGGACAATCCGGAAAGTCAGAGCGTGTGTACGCCGCATTAGAAGCAGCTCAAACTGATGTCAAAAACACTGCATTTGTTCATTGAAGCCTGTTGATACTGATTCCTATATTGTACACTGGTCTCCAAAATCCCTACATCATCCCCTGGTGTTCATCATTATTAATATTAGGGATGAGCCGAACACCCCCCCGTTCGGCTCGCACCAGAACCCGCGAACGGACCTAAAGTCCGTGCAAGCTTTAGAACCCTATTAGTTATAATGGATGCGAACGTTCGAAATTAAAAGTGCTCATTTTAAAGGCTAATATGCATGTTAATGTCATAAAAAGTGTTTGGGGACCTGGGTCCTGCCCCAGGGGACATGTATCAATGCAAATTTTTTTTTAAAAAACGGCCGTTTTTTTCAGGAGCAGTGATTTTAATAATGCTTAAATTGAAACAATAAAAGTGTAATATTCCTTTAAATTTCGTACCTGGGGGGTGTCTATAGTATGCCTGTAAAGGGGCGCATGTTTCCCGTGTTTAGAACTGTCTCTGCGCAAAGTGTCATTTTTGAAAGTAAAAAAGCTATTTAAAATCACTCGCGGCTAATGTTAATTCACGGCTCCCGTAACACAGAGAACAGTGATTCATTGAAACTCATTCATAAAAAAAAGTCATTGATAAAAAAAAAAAAAAATGAAAAAAAAAAAAAAGCGTAGGGGTCCCCCCAAATTCAATAACCAGGCCCTTCAGGTCTGGGATGGATATTAAGGGGAACCCCAGCCAAAAAAAAAAAAAAAAAAATGACGTAGGGTCCCCCTCAAAATCCATACCAGACCCTTGAGGTCTGGTATGGATTTTAAGGGGAACCCTAGCCAAAAAAAATGGCGTGGGGTTCCCCCTCAAAATCCATACCAGACCCTTATCCGAGCACGCAACCTGGCAGGCCGCAGGAAAAGAGGGGGGGACGAGAGCGGCCCCCCTCTCGCCTGAACCGTACCAGGCCACATGCCCTCAACATTGGGAGGATGCTTTGGGGGTCTAAGACCCCTAAAGCACCTTGTCCCCATGTTGATGAGGACAAGGGCCTCTTCCCCACAACCGTGCCCGGTGGTTGTGGGGGTCTGCGGGCGGGGGGCTTATCGGAATCTGGAAGCCCCCTTTAACAAGGGGACCCCCAGCTCCCGCCCCCCCCCCCCGGGTGAAATGGTAAGGGGGTACAAAAGTACCCCTACCATTTCACCAAAAAAGTGGCAAAAATTGTAAAAATGACAGGAGACAGTCTTTGACAATTCCTTTATTAAAATCTTCTTTCTTCTTTCTTCATCCTTCGGTTTCTTCATCTTCTCCTTCCTTCATCTTCTTCCATCTTCTTCTTCCATTTTCTTCTTCCTCCGATCCGCTTCTTCTTGCGCTGGTCTTCTCGTCCTTCTCGTCCGGCATCTTCTTCCGTCGGCGTCGGTGTCGGTGTCGGTGTCTTCTTGGGCCGCTCCGCGCAATGGGAGGCTCCCGCTGTGTGAGGCTCCGCTCCATCTGACAGGTCTTTTAAAACGGAGGGCACCTGGTGACCCCGCCCCCCTCTGACGTCATGGGGAAAGCCATCATGGAATTCCCCATGACGTCCCTGTGCGTCAGAGGGGGCGGGGTCACCAGGTGCCCTCCATTATAAAAGACCTGTCAGACGGAGCGGAGCCTCACACAGCGGGAGCCTCCCATTGCGCGGAGCGGCCCAAGAAGACACCGACGCCGACGCCGACGGAAGAAGATGCCGGACGAGAAGGACGAGAAGACCAGCGCAAGAAGAAGCGGATCGGAGGAAGAAGAAAATGGAAGAAGAAGATGGAAGAAGATGAAGGAAGGAGAAGATGAAGAAACCGAAGGATGAAGAAAGAAGAAAGAAGATTTTAATAAAGGAATTGTCAAAGACTGTCTCCTGTCATTTTTACCATTTTTGCCACTTTTTTGGTGAAATGGTAGGGGTACTTTTGTACCCCCTTACCATTTCACACAGGGGGGGGGGGGCCGGGATCTGGGGGTCCCCTTGTTAAAGGGGGCTTCCAGATTCCGATAAGCCCCCCGCCCGCAGACCCCCACAACCACCGGGCACGGTTGTGGGGAAGAGGCCCTTGTCCTCATCAACATGGGGACAAGGTGCTTTAGGGGTCTTAGACCCCCAAAGCATCCTCCCAATGTTGAGGGCATGTGGCCTGGTACGGTTCAGGCGAGAGGGGGGGCCGCTCTCGTCCCCCCCTCTTTTCCTGCGGCCTGCCAGGTTGCGTGCTCGGATAAGGGTCTGGTATGGATTTTGAGGGGGACCCCACGCCATTTTTTTTGGCTAGGGTTCCCCTTAAAATCCATACCAGACCTCAAGGGTCTGGTATGGATTTTGAGGGGGACCCTACGCCATTTTTTTTTTTTTTTTTGGCTGGGGTTCCCCTTAATATCCATCCCAGACCTGAAGGGCCTGGTTATTGAATTTGGGGGGACCCCTACGCTTTTTTTTTGTTTTTTATTAATGAATGACAGTTCTCTGTGTTACAGGAGCCATCAATTCATTAGCCGCGAGTGATTTTAAATAGCTTTTTTCCTGCAAAAATTACACTTTTTTGCAGGGAAAGTTCTAAGCACAGGAAACCCGCCCCCTTCACAGGCCACCTATAGACACCCCCCAGATGTGATACTGCAATGCTGTTCTAACAGCATGCACACACATATCCCCAGAAATAGAGCACATATTGTTGTCAGCAGTCAGCAGCACACTGACACGCTGACACTGACTGAAACATAATATGCGAGGCCGCCGGCGCGGCGGCCTCTTATACCGTGGGGCGTGTACTAAAGCCCCTGAGCTATAATTGGCTACAGGCATCCTGCCTGTAGCCAATTATGGCTCTCCTCGCTGCCGGCGCTGTGATTGGCCAAGCATGCGGGGTCACAGTGCATTATTGGCCAATCATCAGCCAGCATTGCACTGCGCGGGCCGCAATGCATTGCGGGGCCGCTCGCATCACACGAATTTGATGCGAGCGGCCCCAATAGTTCTGGGCTCGCCGAGCGAGCGAACACCCGGTGCTCGATTCGAACATGGGTTCGAATCGAACACCGGGCTCATCCTTAATTAATATGGTGTTTTTATGCATTATGTAACATTTTGGGGTTTCCATGTGCATTAGATGAAGTGCTAATAAACTGTGTTGTTTTCTGTGTTGAAATAACTACTGTAGTCACCTGTTTTTTTTTATGTATTTGGCTAAGTAAGCAAGAAATTCTCTTCTATGTCATACATAAAATAATACATGTTATGCAATAACAATGAATTTGTGAACAAAATTCAGTGTAAAAATGGTACAATAGAATGTCAAATGGTCGATTAAAACAATCAAATTATAGAAGTGTAACATAAAGCATAAAGAGGGAAAAATTACTAAATAGTAAATTACTAATTAGTAATAAACTACCAATACTAATAAAAATACTAATCATAATGATTTTATTTCTGTATTTAAGTGCATGTTAGAGGATAGATCCATTTGTGTACCTATATGTGTTTTTTATGTATTTATGTGTATTTTGAGAATGTTTTGTATTTTCATGAATGACTTGCAGATTGTTTTGCAAAGTATGTAAGATTTTTTATCTGTAAAAACTTAATAAAAAAAACAATAAAAAACAAAACAAAAACATAATGATTTCATGAACTACATAATATATTTACACTGTTGTCTATTATTCATGCTACATTCTATATATATATATATATATATATATATATATATATATATATATATATATATATATATATATAAATTCAATTAAATTAGTGTCATTATTAAACTGATTTACATTTTATTTTGAGCTATAGCAATAATGAAATATTTACATATTGTATGATAAATAGAGTGGATACAATAGATAGATAGATAGATAGATAGATAGATAGATAGATAGATAGATAGATAGATAGATAGATAGATAGATTGTAGATAGGTGTATTTTGAGAATGTTTTGTATTTTCATGAATGACTTGCAGATTGTTTTGCAAAGTATGTAAGATTTTTTATCTGTAAAAACTTAATAAAAAAACAATAAAAAAAACATAATGATTTCATGAACTACATAATATATTTACACTGTTGTCTATTATTCATGCTACATTCCATATATATATATATATATATATATATATATATATATATATATATATATATATATATATATATATATATATATATATATATATATATATATATTCAATTCAATTAGTGTCATTATTAAACTGATTTAAATTTTATTTTGAGCTATAGCAATAATGAAATATTTACATATTGTATGATAAATAGAATGGATACAATAGATAGATAGATAGAAAGATAGATTGTAGATAGATAGATAGATAGATAGATAGATAGATAGATAGATAGATAGATAGATAGATAGATAGATAGATAGATCGTAGCACGTTCAGCATGCTTATCTATATTTATATTAATTTCAACTGCTTATAAGTTAACTTTATGGCTGTACATGGCTGTTCATGATTTTAAAAACAATGGTTTAAAAAATAGATTGTAGATAGATAGAAAGATTAAATACAATTTAAATACAATTATAACAATGGTTGCTGTAACTTTTTAAAGATTTTTTAACAATAAAGATGTCCATTTTAATGAGTTATGTTGAGCTTTATTTGGTTTGGTTGCCTTCAAAATCCCATAGAGGTTTAAAAAATGTATTGCAGATAGATAGAAAGATGAAATACTATTTAAATAGAATTAAATACAAATATATTTTGAATGAACATTGTAATGTTTAAATTCCTTTCTCCGCATTTAAATTTGTTTTTTAAAAATATAAAACGTGTTTTCTTAAATGGTGTCTTTAACATTATCTGTTTTCCGTCAATATAATTAATTTATTTTCCCCAAAAAAATGTTTTGCTCACCATGTAAGATAAAGTTCTATCACGCACTTTAATATTATTTTTAAAACTGATTTACAAAATGCAATCCGCATGCACTCCTAATTAATTATCTGATGGGTTTTCTGCAATACTTTTAGGTGGAGCGGGGAATTCTTTTCTACTATCCACCCTACCAAGGTACAGGGAAAGGTAATGAATGTGTAAAAGTTGCCCTACCATTGTCAATTTTAATTTCTATAACTAAGAAGAGCCTTTTAGAACTGGAGTGGTGTTAAGAGAGTCTGTATTCTTAAAGCATGTGACTCACACAGAAGTAATCAAGTGATGTTTGCATGCACTCCAAGAAAATCTACAGTGGCAAACTGCAAGGCCAACTATAGAAAATCTATCTTCGTCATCCAAACAGTCCGGGACAATCAATTCACATGAAAAAAAAAAAAAAGAGTGGCAGTGGGGGTGACCTCCCTTCTCTTTGGCTAAACCCTCATTAACTCCACTCATGCTGTCTCACTCTACTTGCCAGGTCTTAAGTAGCGTTTTTTTCTTAAAAAGGAACCAATTAGCACCTCATCAGCTCCAATTAGAGGAGACAAAAACAGGGTAAAGATAACTCAATGAGAGGGGGCAGCACAACATCATGTAATCACTTAAGACAGTATTCAGCGTTCATTGTGTTTGCTAGGCTGAGTCTATTCACTTTTTTTTTCAAGATTGTTTTTCTGGGAAGACGGGCCTCCCAGGAGTCTCATAGAGCTCATTCATAGTCTACCTGTTTACAGCACATAGAGCAGAAGAGGCTAAACAATCCTACATTGCAGGCCTTTAACGGAGCTCTCAATAATGGTATGTTTTCAGTGACTGGGCAGAAGAAGTGGAAGGCTGGCTGTACGCTCATTAAGTGCTTTGCTTGTACTGTCCTCTAATTGAATGGGAGGGCTACAATGTATTTTTTTTTTTTCTCAATGAAAGTTCTTTGGAGCAGTTAATTTGGTGCCTGTACAAAATGCCCCAAAACATTAATTAGAGTGGAAGGAACCCTAATTTCCTCCGCTTCTTTCCTCTCCATTTACTCCCCTTGTTTCGACACAGGCTTGGATGGGTCTTCATAATGAAATTACCTCATTAAGGCCTTTTATAGTTGCACAGTTACTCATTCACAACCCAACATTTAGCTTTAATTTAATGCTGTCAAAAGCAAAATGTGCATTCATGTCTCCGAATTAGGAATTTTTTTTTTAGGGGGAGCGGACAGATTTAAATTATTAAGATGGCAAGTAGTGAGTTATAATTGAGTACAAGAAGCACTTCTGCAAATATTAAATGTGCTCAAAGCTGAGACGGTCTGGCCTACGGACTATTAACCGCTTCCA
>CM053026.1:63500447-63647801 GCA_028564925.1 Lithobates sylvaticus
AATGCCTCTGCAAGACTCATCCACCTTACCAACCATTTAGTGTCCTCCACCCCTCTCTGCCAATCCATCCACTGGCTTCCACTCACCCAACAAATAAAATTCAAAGTACTAACAATAATTTACAAAGCCATCCATAACTCTACCCCCAGCTACATCACTAACCTAGTCCCAAAATACCAACCAAGCCGCTCTCTTTGGTCCTCCCAAGACCTCCTGCTCTCTAGCTCCCTTGTCACCTCCTCCCATGCTCGTCTCCAGGATTTCTCCAGAGCTTCTCCCATCCTTTGGAACTCCCTACCCCAATCTGTCTGACTGTCCCCTAATCTATCCATTTTTAGACGATCCCTGAAAACCCTTCTCTTTAACCACTTGCTTACTGGGCACTTAAACCCCCCTCCTTTCCAGACCAATTTTCATCTTTCAGCGCTGTCGCACTTTGAATGACAATTGCGCGGTCATACAACACTGTACCCAAATGAAATAGTTTCCTTCCAAATAGAGCTTTCTTTTGGTGGTATTTGATCACCTCTGCGATTTTAATTTTTTGTTAAAATTTTTTTAAAAAGACCAAATTTAAAAAAAAAATGTTTTTTTTATTTTTATTTTGTTATAAAAATATAAAATGTGTAATTTTTGTCCATCATTGATGTACCCTGATGAGGTGGCAGTGACGGGCACCGATAGGTGGCAGTAATGGGCACTGATGGGTTAGACTGATAGGCAGCACTTTTAAGTGGCACTGATTGGTAACACTGGTGGGCAATGATAGGTGGCACTGGTGGGCATTGACAGGTGGCACTTATGGGCATAGACAGGTGGCACTTATGGGCATAGACAGGTGGCACTTGTGGGCATTGCAAGGTGGGACTGATGTCCCTTTAAGATAAGCCGGTGATCGGCCTTTTTTTCCGCTGTCAGCGTGAGGAGAAAAAAGAAACGATCACGAGCTTTTGTTTTTATCATGTGATCAGCTGTCATTGGCTGACAGCTGATCACATGGTAAGGGGCCGGGACCCGCCCCTTACTCGGATTGCTGCTCATAGAAACAGATAACCACCGCTCAAGGACTATCCTTCTGAGCGAATGCTCCTTCTCCTGTGTGGGAGCCCCAGGTGCTGGCTAATAGCACAGCAAATTGGAAATCAGGAAGAACTCCGGACAGCCGCACACCGGGAAAATTCAAATTCAAAAAGGTTTATTTAAAAGCAGGAAGGGGGTACAGAGCTGACGCGTTTCACACTATGTCTAGTGCTTACTCATAGATTGAGCTATAGTGCGAAACGCGTCAGCTCTGTACCCCCTTTTTGTCGTGTTTTGGATTGTAGTGATTCCTGCTTTTAAATAAACCTTTTTGAATTTAAATTTTCCCGGTGTGCGGCTGTCCGGAGTTCTTCGGATCGCTGCTCACCCGAGTCTCAGTGACTCAGTGATCACAGCACGGGAGGACGTCATATGGCGCGGATAGCGTGGACGTCAAGTGGTTAAAGAAGCCTATCCTGCTTCTAACTAATACACTGTTTTACTTCCTCCATCAGCTCATCCCCCACAGCTATTACCTTTTGTATCAATTGACCCTCCCTTTTTAGATTGTAAGCTCTAATGAGCAGGGCCCTCTGATTCCTCCTATACCAAATTGTAATGTAACTGTAATGTCTGCCTTCATTTTGTTAAGTGCTGCTCAAACTGTTGGCGCTATATAAATACTGTATATTAATATAATAAAAGCAAGGTCCATAAAGACATGGATGAACGAGTTTGGGGTGGAGGAACTTGACTGGCCTAAAAAGAGTCCTGACCTCAACCCGATAAAACACCTTTGGGAAGAATTCGAGCAGAGACTGTGAGCCAGGCCTTCTCGTCCACGTCAGTACTTGACCTTACAAATGCGCTTCTGGAAGAATGGTCAAACATTCCCATAGACACACTCCTAAACCTTGAGGACAGGCTTCCCAGAAGAGTTGAAGCTGTTGGTGGGCCAACTCAATATTGAACCTTACGGACTAAGACTGGGATGCCAGTAAATGCCAGGTGTGTGTGTAAAGGCAGGTGTCCCAATACTTTTGACAATATAGTGTATGTATTGATTTTATGATTTTATGTATAGCTTTATTTTTATGTATGCATGGGTGCAGCAGCCATGGGCTCATTAGCTATGCAAAGCAATCTGCTTGCTTAACAATGCTGCCCCATGGTTGTTTGGTCACAATGCAAAAAGTCAATTAGGCCAGGCTTGTTGGTGGGATAAACAGGTATGATTTCATTTAAAACAGGAAATATTTAACTTGTATAACAAAATGGTTGGTTTAAAAGTTAGGCTATAGCCACATTCCAGTATCCGTTTTTATTGTACCCCTTGCCATTGTGTCACATGACATTTCGGAGCCACAAAGGAAGGTGGCGCTGAAGGCAGGTAGCTATATAGTGCTCAAGCACTTCCACCTAGCAGCACTAGGCTCGCCGGTTCGAATCCCAACTATGGCACTACCTGCATGGAGTTTGCATGTTCTCTCTGTGCCTGCGTGGGTTTCCTCTGGGTCCTCGGGTTTCCTCCCACACTCCAAAGATATGCTGGTAGGCCAATTATCTCTTTTCTAAATGCTGCATAAATTGACGGCGCTCTATACGTACCTGTAATGAAAAAAATAAACGTGTCACTGAAGTATTTTCACTCAGGGCCAAAAGCCCATTATATTTTATTAGTACTGGACTAGGAGGTTAATTGCACTCTGCCCCCCAGCCCAGTCCTCCCTTGGTTATACATATGTCCTATCCTTGGTCCTGTCTACACTTAGCAGGTTTGAACCCTTCTAATGCACTAACTACTCTCATTTCTAAAACTAAAGGGGAGGTATAATTGTCCTATCGAGAGCCCATCTTTAAAACAAGAAAAACATAAAAAAAATCTTGAAAAATATTCAGACTTCAATAATAGATTATAAAGAGTATAAAGAACAATGTATAAAAAAAGGTTAGGGTATAGCCAAAAATAGTAAAATAAATATAAGTGAAAAAAAAAAACGTTATTTTACAAACATAGCAAATATATGCTTTATTTCCACAGTTGCTAGGATAAAATAGTAAAATATTTACATGAAATAAAAAATCAAACCATGCCTATCTCCAAAAATGGCCAATATCAGTGTATATTCACTCAGGGTATAATCATTACATAAAATCTGAAGTTATAACCAACAACAAAACATCGCTTGTTGTGTTCAATAGCACAGGCATACGTCTATTGTCCCATCACACTGCCATTGTTGTATAATTAGCACCAATAGTGTTAAGCTTCACAAGTTTTGAATGCAACAGATTACTGTGGTTGGAAGTCCTATTGCTAAGAGAAAAAAAAACAAACAAAAAAACAGCCACTCAACTTGGATAAATCCAAAGCTGGACAACGCCATCAAGACTCAATATTTTCTGAAAAGCATAGAGGGCATACAGTAGTTAATGGTGCAAGAACAGAGAATTTATATTTAAAAAGAATAGCAAGAGCATTAAAGTCCTACTATAAGAATGTCATAAAAAAAAGGCTTAAAGAGGAACTATGCCCATCAATTTAACGGTTTCCCAAAACAGGTAAATTCAATACACGCCATGATATATCTATAACTGTCACAGCCTCCTCTACTCTCAGATAAACTGCCAAGCCATCAAATGGCAGAAGTCAATAACTGATTACTTGTGCAGCACCATGGCATCTGCAGATCAAACTGAGGCTAAGATAGCAACTTCCTTGACTGTAAAGGAAGGTTTAGTTCCACTTTAGGCACTTTAAAAGAGAAGTATGGACAAAGCTTGTTTGGCCATACTTCTCCTGTGGGTCACAGCAGTACACTTACTTTTCACTCCTGTGACCTAGACTCGGCCCAGAATCAGGGCTGTAAGCTGACATCACAAAGCCGCTCGAGTCTCTGTATGTATTTCGACAATAATGTCATGATCCACCTAGATCTGGGTTGTCAAACTTAATTTCATTGTGGGCCGCATTAGCATTATGGTTGTCCTCAAAAGGGCTGGTTGTATCTGTAAGATTAGATGTCCAGCGCATCCCCTCCCCTTACATTAGATATCAAGAGCCAGCCACCATCAGTAGTTGAGTCCCCTACTCTCCCTAACATCACAGTGCATTCCTTTCCTTATGGTGCTGCTGGGAAGAAGCTGGATGCATTGCTTGAAAGCAGAAAGTAGGGGTCTGGCGGAGGACCAGAGGAGGGCTGGAACTCTCCTGCAGCTGCAGGAGAGGTGCGAGGGCCACATGAAATGGCTTGGGGGGCCGGATTTGGCCCGCGGGCCTTGTGTTTGACACCTGTGACCTAGATGCTTGACCGGCATCCGCTCCTGTCCCCTCCCCAGCCTAGCACTCCAGTGAACGCTGGAGGGGCAGAGCATTTAGCCGGTGACTGACAGTCACCACTCTGTGCTTAGAGCGGACCTGAGAACTGAGCGATTAGCCTACACGTGATCACTTAGCTCTTGGGCTTAGGACATCTGCAGCAAGATAAAGTTACTTACACAGTCTTACTCAACTGGGGTTCCTTGGAACACTAGGGTTTCCCCTGAGGTTGTAACGGTTTCCTTGAGCTTGAGCAATGGTGAATTGATCATCAATGCAAGGGGGGCAAATTGGCCAATGTAAGGGGTCACATCTACAAGGACAGATAGTGTTGTAATAATCTTACAAATGCAAAATTATTACTGAAAATAATTTTGTTGTATAGAGCGGGGGAGTGGTAAAATGTTTTAAAAGTCTGCCCTGGGTGTCAAAGACACTAGGTAGACCATATTCTTTATTATTCTATTTATAAAAAATGTTGACAACTTACTGATCATGCTAATGTTCCATGAACTGTAATATTAATAAATTTTATAACCAAATGAGTCGGCAACTCCGAAATTCCTTCTGAATCCTTTCTCGATACATGACCATGAGTAAAAGAAAATGGCTAACATGTTTCAGCAGTAAGCCTTGATCACAGCACATTAATACATTTTAGCAGGGATTCCCAGAGATCTGAAAATTATTTCAAGGGTTTTACCAAGGAAAAGAGAAAGGCAGAATTAACCTGTCACTTGTACTTCTACATTGGTTTATCCTTCATCTAGAGCACCCCAGGAGCTTCAAAATGTCATGTTATTCAAACTTTTACTTTATATAAGAAGTCAGTCCCTCCCATCTCCTGTGCCTCATGCCCGCTCAGTGAGCCTGCCGGCCACTATAATGGTTCAATGGCAAGGCACAGGTGCCAGATGCTGTCTCTTTAGACAAAACGCATCGGGTCGAGCCCTGCTGATGTCATTGCCGTACCCACAAACTTCAATTTTAAGTGCTTGATCCACTTTCTAAATGTGAATGTTTCCAATTTTCTTTTAATAAATTTTACATTTAGACGGATTCACACTATGTGGAGTATTTTCTTTTTTACTCATGCTATTTTGAACACTTGAGAGGATTTGGTCTGACAAGTTGGCTGCTTCTGAAGACCGCTTCTTGGTGACACCTCTTGACCAATTGGATTGCCTTACAACTTGATCTGGAACCCAGATGTGGAGGTCCCATATTTTGGTGGTTGCACCATAAGCCTTGTTGACTCACTGAACATTTGCCCATTTGAGTCCTCTCACTCCAGTAAGCCTCCTCACTAACGGTGGTGATTCTTTTGTCTGTGTCCTCACCTCAACATTGATGTCACGTTGAATCCCACTTCTAGTTTCACAATTTGTTTTCACTGTTTATTTAAAGACTGCTATTTTTATGTTATAAAACAACTTTTGTATGATGGCACGTGGACTTTGGTTTGGGTGTGAATTTCACATCTCATTTTCATTATTATTATTAGTTTTTGTGGTCATTGCACAGTGTACATTAGTTTGTATACATAAGTATTTCAAAGTTTTGAGCGCTGCACATAATTTCACTTGCTACTTATTCCAAGACACAGGTGCCAAGTATTGACTGCATAGAAGCACCTGAGATTTGCATAACAGCGCTCCCTGTACTTTGCATTTTCCAAGGCTTTATAAAACAATGCTAACCCAATGTGGGGCCCCTGCTGTTACATTCAGCTGAGAGAATATTATTGAAATGAATAACAACTGCAGAAAAGGAAGGTAAAGAAAAACAATTGTGGTGTCCTAAGCTTCCATAGAACCCTGGCTGAGAAAGCCTGGCCTAGACTCTTGCCCCATTATACAAAAAAATGTCCCAACTGATTTCACAAGACTGAGCAGATTGTGACATCCTCTAAATCAGGGGTCTCAAACTGGTGGCCCTCCAGCTGTTGTGAAATTACAAGTCCCAGGAGGCATTGCAAGGTTGACAGTTACAAGCATGACTCCCACAGGCACGGGCATGATGGGACTCATCATGCAACAGCTGGAGGGCCGCAAGTTTGAGACCCCTGCTCTAAATGTAGCCCTGGTTTTCCACCTGTAAACCCTACCTGCCTATTCACATCCCTTCATAAGCCATGCCATGTCTTTTGCATGAATAAAAATGCTTCCTTTAAAGAGATTTTATGTAAATTTTTATTTATTACTATTAATATTTGTATTGGTTCTTTCTTTAACCACTTGCCACCCGCCATATAGAAATATGACAAAGTGGTTTCAATATCCTGACCGTGCATCATATGATGTCCAGCAGGATATCAAGCCGCTGCGCGCCATCGTGGCGATCGTTGTTGCGGTGTGTCAGTCTGACACAGCGCAACTCCAATCTAGGTAAAGAGTCTCTGACTGAGACTCTTTACCACGTGATCAGCCGTGTCCAATCACGGCTGATCACAATGTAAACAGAAAAAGACGTTGAACGGCTTTTCCTCACTCGTGTCTGTCAGACGCA
Source organism: Lithobates sylvaticus (assembly GCA_028564925.1). Lineage (NCBI taxonomy): Eukaryota > Metazoa > Chordata > Amphibia > Anura > Ranidae > Lithobates > Lithobates sylvaticus. The sequence goes on from CM053026.1 coordinate 63,507,295, forward strand.
ATTAGAGGAGAGCTGATCCGCTGCTCCTCTGACAGGGGGGTTTGTACTGATTGATTATCAGAGCAGCCCCCCCCTGAGGATGTCTACACTGGACCACCAGGGACGCCACTAGGACCACCAGGGATGTCACCACCAGGTATGCCACCCTAGACCACAAGGGATGCCAATCAGTGCCCACAATGGATGCCAATCAGTGCCCACAATGGGCATCACTGATTGGCATCCATTCGTACCATCAATAAGTGTACATCAGTGTCTCTATCAGTGCCCGTCCATGCCCATCCGTGGCACCTATCAGTGCCCATCCCTGTCACCTGTCAGTTCCCATCTGTGCCACCTATCAGTGCCCATCCGTGCCGCCTATCAGTGCCCATCAGTGCCACCTATGTGTACCATCAGTGCTGCATATCAGTGCCACCTATCAGTGCACATCAGTGCCACCTATCAGTACTCCATCCGTGCCACATATTAGTGCCCATCATCAGTGCCACCTCATCGGTGCCCAGTGCCGCCTTATCAGTGCCCATCAGTGCAGACCGATCAGTGTCCATCAGTTAAGGAGAAAACTTCCTTATTTACAAAGTTTTGTAACAGAAACAAAAAAAAACATTTTGTTTTCCACATTTTCGGTCTTTTTTTATTTGTTTAGCAGAAAATAAAAATCCCAGAGGTGATCAAATACCACCAAAATAAAGCTCTATTTGTGGGAACAAAATTATAAAAATGTAGTTTGGGTAAAGTGTTGTATGACTGCACAATTGTCATTCAAAGTGCGACAGCGCTGAAAGCTGAAAATTGGTCTGGGCAGGAAGGTGTATAAGTGCCCCCCGGTATTGAAGTAGTTAAACATGTATGGCCCCAGCACAAGTCCACATTCCATGGTTATGTGTTGTACCTAGAGCATTTGACACCTTGTGCATTTCATTTGGTTACCAACACCCTACAAAATGATTTCTAGAAATATTCTTTCTATTAATAACAACTTCAGAAAAGGAAGGTAGAGAGTTACATTCTGGTGTAGGAGATCCTTCAACCAATGCTCACTGCTCAAGGAACTCCTGGGCAAACTCTGAAGGCACCTTATGCCGCGTACACACGGAATTTCCGATGGAAACAGTCCGATGGGAGCTTTTCATCGGATTTTCCGACCGTGTGTATGCCTAACGGTCTTTTTCTGTCGGAATTTCCGACGGACTTTGGATTGAGAACCTGTTCTCAATTTTTCTGACGGAAAACCTTTCTATCGGATTTTCCGATCGTTTGTAGGCAATTCCGACATGCAAAATTCCAACGCATGCTCGGAAACAATTCGACGCATGCTCGGAAGCATTAAACTTCCCTTTTATAGTGCTGTCGAACGTGTTTTATGCCGCTGTGTTACAGACCGTCGGAATTTGGTGTGACCGTGTGTAGGCAAGACAGTTTGAGCAAAATTCCGTCGGAATTCCGACGGGAAAACCATCAGGGCTTTTTCCGACGAGAATTTCGACCGTGTGTATGCGGCATAAGGCTTCCTGGTTGAGAAAGCCTGGCCTGGACTCTTGGCCCTGTATACAAAACAAATGTCCCAACTGATTCCACAAGACTGAACAGATTGTGATATCCTCTAAATTTAGCCCTGGTTTTCCACCTCTAGACCCTACCTACCTATTCACATCCCTTCATAAGCCACGCCATATTTTTTTTTATATGAATAAAAATGATTCCTATAAGAAAGATTTTTATTTATTTTTTTTCATTTTCATTGGATCTTTTTTTAAAACGTGATCTGACCCCGGCACAATTCCACATGGCTCTTTATTTACGGGACATTGTCCATAAGATAATTAACATAATTACTGGCTTCAATGAGAGATACACATTGAATAGCGCAAATATTTGGATTCAAGTATGTGTGTTCGCAGTGATCAATTAAAGCCCTCATAATGAAGCCCTGTGGGAACCAAATGTGCATAAAGGCAGCGAAGGGGTATTGCTAAATAGAAAAAGGACTATAGAATTTACTGGAGTGGGCGCTGATGGAGGAGAAGGTATTTTATAGTGTTTGACTGAAAACAGTTAGGTGGGGGGGGGGCTGAATGAGAGAGAGAGAGGAAAAAAAGCAGTGATCTGAGCTAAGACTGAATGGTTGGGTTCTACACACCCGGGATTTGATTGACAGGAGACGGGCAAAATTACCTTGGAGTGCCGCGTTGAAGACTTCTTTTAGCCGCGCTTCTGCACGGCCGCTTGTAATGAGAAGCAACAAGTGCGCACAGGTTGACATTATCTAAGTTTATTGGTTACTTGTGACCAGAACGCTTCATTAACCCTTTCATGACCAAAGGTCATTGACACGTGGGTGCCCAGACCGAACTGAGCACCATCAGTATATGTCAATTTAACTATAAATCTATCACTTATAGGCAAACCTAAATATTTTTTTTTTCCCAAACAAGATTTATTGAAAAAATAATAATTTTTTGAATCAAGGGGTTTTTTTTATTATTTTTTTCGGTGCAATGTTTAAATCAATACCCTGTTCAACTGTAATACTATGTGAAAGAAAATGTCTTATGTTCTTTAAACATTTTTTTAAATGTTATTAAAAAAAAAACTGTACTGCCCTATATAAATATAGAGAATGTACAGAGGAATACAGAGGAATACATACTCTGATAAGATGGCCAGACACCAGTAGGATTTCGAACGATCATTCTCAGTACATTTTATGACTTAATGACTATCGTTTGAATAGAAATATTTAGGCACTCTTATGCCGCGTACACACGGTCGGAATTTCCGATGGAAACAGTCCGATGGGAGATCTTCATCGGATTTTCCGACCGTGTGTATGTCCATCGGTCTTTTCCTGTCGGAATTTCCGACTGACTTTGAATTGAGAACCTGTTCTCAATTTTTCCGACGGAAAACCTTTCTATCGGATTTTCCGATTGTGTGTATGCAATTCCGACACGCAAAATTCCGACGCATGCTCGGAAACAATTCGCTGCATGCTCGGAAGCATTAAAATTTCCTTTTATAGTGCTGTCGAACGTGTTTTATGCCGCTGTGTTACAGACCATCGGAATTTGGTGTGACCATGTGTAGGCAAGACAGTTTGAGCGAAATTCCGTCGGAAATTCCGACGGGAAAACCATCAGAGCTTTTTCCGACAAGAATTCCGACCGTGTGTACGCAGCATTAGATTTGCCCTGGAGAACACACCTCAGCATTTTGTAGCTCAAATTTCGAAGCTCCAAAACGCTGGAGGTATGGAGATGGTTCACATCTCCACTCCAAGTCACCTGAAGCTCAAAAAAGTTCTGGAGATTTTTTTTTGTAGCTCAAATTAGACATATTTGCGTGTTTTTGGTGCATTTTTTCCCCCCATAGAAATGAATGGCGCATTTGCGCATTTTTGCACGATTTTCTGCACAAATAAAAAAAAAAAAAAATAGTAATATTAGATGAAAAATGAATACACAAATGACTAATAATAATCTATTAAATACATTATTATTAATAATAAGAAAATAATAATAAACACCCAAACCTGAACCAAAAAAAATAATATTATTATTAATAATAATAAGAAGAAGAATATTAATGATAACAATAATCATAATAATAGTAATAACAATAATAACAATAATATGTTATTATTATTATTAATACTATTATTATTGTTATTATTATTATTATTGTTTTTATCATTATTATTATTATTATTATTATTTTTTTAAGGGTTAGGGGGTTAAGGTTAGCAATTAATTATTTATTATTACACAGTATTCATTTATTTATTATTTATTTTTGATTATTTTTATTTATTTATTTGTGTATTTATTTTCCATGTATTTATTTATTTTTATTACTATTACTATTATTATTATTATTATTATTATTAGTAGTAGTAGTAATATTATTAACACACTAACAAAAAAATACATAAATAATAAATAACATTAAGCCCTAATCCTAACCCCAACCCCTAATCCTAACGTAACCTTAACTCTATCCCCTTACCCTACCAAAATAATAATAATAATAATAATAATAATAAATGATTAATAATAATAAAAAAAGTAAAGCTGAAAAAAAAAGCTGGAAAACCTAGCAACAAATGATACAACAGATGATAGTTTTCTCTAATGACTAATAAAAAAACGCTGTATAAAACTACACAAATCATGCATAAAAAAAGAGCTCAAAAACAAACAGAAAAATGCTCAAAGATGCTACGCTCAGGTGTGAATGCAGCCTTACTCTAGCTGTTGATGTTTTGAGTTTTATTGCAATGTGCTTTATGAGATATTTTGACGCATCAGGGTTATTATTATTATACAGAATTTATATGGCGTCAACGGTTTGTGCAGCGCTGTACAACATGAGGGCAGACAGTACAATTACAATACAATTCAATACAGATTGTTATTGTTTCTATAATAAATGTGATGTATATATTTACATTTCAAAACTGACCACTGTGTTATGTCCTCTGATGAAGATTTTATCTTTAAGAGTCGAAATGCGTCAGTACTTATTCGCTCTATTGAGGCATCTATAATTGTCCCCATGTGATTGTGATTCATTTTAGTATGATATAACTGTCTGGAATTTTTGATTGCCTAAAAAATCCCATCCAGTGATAAAAAAAATCTTTTTATTCAACATTAGCATTATTATATATATTATTATTAACTTCCCGGTTCCCTACTGCGAATCGCACTGTGCAATTCGAATTGTCCCTGCTGTCTCTGGGACCCGTGTGTGTCCCAGCAGACAGCACGGGGGGCACAGGAAGAGGCATAGACTCCTATGCCCGGAAGTGGGTGCAAATACCTGTCTTAGACAGGTATCTGCACCCCCCTCCCCCCTGAAAGATGCCAAATATGACACCGGAGGGGGGGAGGGTTCCGAAAAGCGGAGGTTCAATTTTTGTGTGAACCTCCGCTTTAACATTTTAAAATTAATGTAATTTCCCAAAGAAAACCACATTCCCTGTTAGGCCCCTTTCACACAGGTGGACCGATCGGGCCCACCTGTCAGTTTTTTCAGGCTAACCCGACTGGCCGATCCATTGTCCTCTATGGAGCAGCGGGTGTCAATAGACATGTGTCCGCTGACATCCGATCCGCTAAAAACAGATAGATGGGGATCAGATGGCAGTCAGGGCCATCTTAAGAGCATTATAGGCCCCCGGGCAATACAGTGCACTGGGGCCCTGTCTACACGATCACGCATGAGAATAAAAATGCAAATTATCAATAAGGCTATATTTATTGGTACTTCCAACAAATTCAGTGTTTAAACATTAACACAACATTTGGACAATATAACACGAGTTTGATGGGCACAGTGGCAGCTTTTGATGGGCACAGTGGCAGCTTTGATGGGCACAGTGGCAGCTTTGATGGTCACAGTGGCTGTGTTTGATGGGCACAGTGGCTGTGTTTGATGGGCACAGTGGTAGCTTTTGGAGGGGCACAGTGGCAGCTTTTGGAGGGGCACAGACAGTGGCTGTGTTTGATGGGCACAGTGGCAGCTTTTGAAGGGCACAGACAGTGGCTGTGTTTGGGCGATTCTAGCAAGTAAGCAACCAGTGCAGTCAATCAACTTAAGCAGCAGATTGCAGCCCTGAGGATCGGCCCTGGATAGGGCCCTCCATGCAAGTGGGGCCCCCAGGCAACTGCCCAGCGTGCCCAGTGGAAAAAACGTCCCTGATGGCAGTTGTATGTAAACGGACAGGGCGATCCGTTTACATCCGACAGCCCATAGAGGAGATCAATAAATAGGAGAAATGTGGATGCCAACAGGTTGCAGACACCCTCATAAAAAAAATGAAAAAGTCCGTCTGAGAAACATCATATAAACTCCATAAATAAATGCATGAAATCCAGAAAGTCCGTCCACCAAGGCCATTCTTCTAAGCAGCAGGCGCACACTCTCTATGTAGAACACAAAAAACAAACAGGGAAGCACCTCTAAGTGCAGACTATTAAAAAACTTTTAATAAAGAGTAAAAATGCCAACTGGCAAAAAAAAATCCTGAGCGTGTTTCAACGTGTTTCGACGTGTTTCGACGCACAAAAAGTGCCACGCATGCTCGGAATCAAGCAGAAGAGCAGCACTGACGATTGAACTTCATTTTTCTCGGCTCAGCGTATGTGTTGTACGTCACCGCGTTCTTGACATTCTAAATTTCCGACAACCTTTGTGTGACCGTGTGTGTGCAAAACAAGTTTGAGCCAACATCCGTCGGAAAAAAAACATGGATTTTGTTGACTCTCTATTTATATCAGCTGGCCCTCGGAAGACTACAAGGATCAGCAAAGATAATTCATATCACAATATACAAAACAACTTGAAATGGATGAAATAGTTGACATGGTTACATATAAAAACAGCTTGGTCTTGCAGAGTGCTGCAGAATAAAGGAATCAAATCCCTCTATGCTGATGGGAAAATAAAATCCTAACGCTTAGGCAGAATTTTGACATGCAGGTCCATTAAGGGGCACACGGGCACCACCCACCCCGGTCCATCGCCGCCTCTCCTATACATGCGTCTGGCCCCTTTCAGGACACCGGTGCCTGGATTCCAATGTGGGCTGTTTTTTTTTTTGAAGCACCGAGCCAAAGGCTCTGACAGGCTTCAATATAGGGTGGGCTTGGGTCACAGAGAGTGCGTTTTGAGCCCACCCAGGTGTGTTACAACCATGAATGACTATTTGCTTTTGTAACACTGATCCTCCTCCCGTCCAATCCGGAAGCTGGTTTTGACACCACTCACCCGATTTACTGAAAGGACAGGCAGTCCTATTGAATACCTAGGAGGAGGAGGGAGGAGCCGCACAGCGGAAGCCTCTGTGATGCAGAGAGGCCCACCGGCCATAGGAGCCTGCAACCCGCCGCCCATAGGAGACCGCAACCCGCCGCCCATAGGAGCCCGCAACCCACCGCCCATAGGATCCTGCAACCTTCCGCCCATAGGAGCCCGCAACCCACCGCCCATAGGAGACCGCAACCCACCGCCCATATGAGTCCGCAACCCACCGCCCATAGGAGCCCGCAACCCACCGCCCATAGGATCCCGCAACCCGCCGAACATAGGAGCTCGCAACCCGCCGCCCATAGGAGACCGCAACCCACCCCCATAGGAGCCCGCAACCCACCGCCCATAGGAGCCCGCAACCCGCCGCCCATAGGAGCCCGCAACCCACCGCCCATAGGAGCCCGCAACCCACCGCCCATAGGAGCCCGCAACCCGCCGCCCATAGGAGCCCGCAACCCGCCGCCCATAGGAGCCCGCAACCCGCCGCCCATAGGAGCCCGCAACCCACCGCCCATAGGAGCCCGCAACCCACCGCCCATAGGAGCCGGCAACCCGCCCCCCATAGGAGCCCGCAACCCACCGCCCATAGGAGCCCGCAACCCACCGCCCATAGGAGCCTGCAACCCACCGCCCAAAGGAGCCCGCAACCCACCGAACATAGGAGCCCGCAACCTACCGCCCATAGGAGCCCGTAACCCGCCGCCCATAGGAGCCCGCAACCCGCCGCCCATAGGCCCTTGAAGTCAATGCGGAAAAATTATTTTTGTTTCCATTGACTTCAATGGGAAAACTCGCTTTGATATGCGAGTACTTTGGATTACAAGCATTCTCCTGGAACGGATTATGCTCGTAATCCGAGGTTCCACTGTATATATAAAAAATTAAGCAACTCAAAGAAACAAAAACTTAACATTAAGGACTCTATAGAGAAAATACTGTATTAATGTAAAGTACCCAATAACAACATAAAGTCCATAAACAATAGACATTAGGTTCACATTACAGTCTGAAAAGGTCATCATCTTTTAGCTGTCAGTTTGTAAAAATTTTGGTGCAACCTATGAACGTGTAATGTACAGTAGTGATGGTCATCTCCATCTAGCAGCTGACGTGCACACTACTTAAAGCGGTTCTGCACACATTTCATTTAGCAAATCTCTTTGCCTTCCAAATCAGGCAAAGAGTACTAAATTAAGTGTGTTTTTTTTTTTTCCACTTACCTTGTAATCGATGACTTCCTTTTCTCTGTCACTGCGTGTCACTGCGGCGGTGGGCGGGGTCTCTGCGTCGATCGTCGTCACACCGCACTGTCTCCTGGGATCTGGTGTCATTGATCCCAGGAGTCAGTGCGGACATCTTCCGAAATCTCGCGAGATTTCGGCCACATCTTCCGAAATCTCGCGAGATTTCGGACACATCTTCCGAAATCTCGTGAGATGTCTGCAGATTTCGGAGAACGTGAGCTGCACTTTGCCGTTACTGCGCACGCGCGAGCTCGGCGCAGTAACGGCGGTGCATGCTGGGCCATCTAAAGTGCCTGTGGGGTTTCACATGACCACAGGCAAGATGGCACCCAGCAGGGAAGCATTATATAAATAATTTTATTGGAGGAAACCCGGCTGCGATCAATTATGAAGATGGAACACGTGAGTCCCCCAATTTACCTCGTAATCCTTGGCATTGTATTCCCCAAAAAAAAAAACACAGTGCAGAACCGCTTTAAAGCAATGTTATCCCACTAGATCGCACACACAAGACACCTTCAGAAACCTGTGATGGGGGCATAAGGTTTTAACTGCCATGGGGCCTCCACAGAGTTTAACCTGGCACTGGACACTAATGATATAACTCCTGCGCATGTGCACTGGTCTGGAGTTGCATATCCCGGCATCCATCTCCATTCTCAGCATCCTACAGCACAGTACACAGCCCCGGATATGTGCCATAGGCAGTGCACAAAAAATGAAAAAGTTTTATTTTTTTCTGGCAGAAGAGACTTTGCATGCACAAAAAAATCTATCTCCTAGGAATTTTTTGAGTTTGCCACTTTAGTCTAATTTTCAGCCCCCGTTCACATTGGAGCGACTTGTCATGCGATTTGACTGGTCAAATCGCATGACAAGTTGCAGCCTATTGCCGGCAATGACACTGTTCAAATCGATGCAACGCCAACTTTGCGTTGCCACACCGATTTGTAAAAGTAGTTCCTGCACTACTTTTGGTGATTTTCGGGTGTGACTTGAATAGCATGAAGCTGCACAGATGTCTTCCAAGTCGCACCCGAAGCCACACTTACATGCGGCTTTGACATTGTGCAGTTTTAGATGAAGTCAGGGGCGGACTGACCATTTGGCCACTCGGGCACTTCCCGAGGGCCCCGGGCCACTAGGGGGCCCCATCAAGGTTGCCAGCCTCAGTAAAACCAGGGACAGTATGTAGAAATCTTTTTTTATTTTTTTTTACATCTGTTTCTGAAATGTCCCTTACCGACAATCTTTTGGTCTAAAAATACCAAGATTATAGCTGCCCCACCTCTCCAGTACCTTCTCAGCCAATAGAAACATGTCTGTGTATACTGTGTGTACATGTCTGTGTATACTGTGTGTGTAAACTGTGGGGCCCCATAATCTCTTATTGCCTGGGGGCCCCATAATCTCTTATTGCCCGGGGGCCCCATGAGTTGTCAGTCTGCCCCTGGATGAAGTCGTCTGATTTCAAAGCCGCAGTCAATGTGAATGAGGGCTAAGGGTAGATATCTTCTTTAGTACTACTTTATCAGGTTGGATAAATGTGGGTAGGCTGATATCACATGTGCTAAACATTTCAGTGCCAATTACATAATAGACATGTACCCATGCAATGCAAAACAAAAATTTAAGCGACAGTAAATTCTAGTATTCCTACATAAAAACGTCCATGCTACTTTTCAGATGTTCTTCAACAAGTAGAGGGAGACCCTTGAATACATTTAAATGCAAAATTTTAAAGTTTCACAAGTGTCTGCATTAAGAGACCATAAAAGCATGAAGATATGTGACAGCTAGCAATTACTATGTAAAAAATTATTATTTACTACTCTGATTTATTATTGTCTCCAGAAAGCTGGAACTGGGATCTTAAGTATTTTTTTTACATAATTTTATTGCACCAACAGAATCATTGCTCTTGTATTTGATATATGTGATTTTAATTGCAAACTACTTGATTTTAAAAAAAGGTTTATGATTATCTGAACTTTTCATTTCATTGTCCAAAAGCGCCATCTGCTGGGAGGACTTGATATTACAGCATATTTCTCTTAGTGCAGGGATTTTGCGCATGAAAATCTATAAGGTAAAGTAACTGTATTCGGAACTTCAGGCCTTATCTCACCTACTGTTTCTTCATTCATTTAATCAATCTTTCTTTCTTTCTTTCTTTCTTTTTTTTTCTTTCTTTTTTTCTTTCCTTCTTTCTTTCTTTCTTTCTTTCTTTCCACCTTACTCCATTTAAAATATTTTTCTCTTTCTTTCTTCCTCTCTCTCTCTATTTCTTTCTTTCTTTCCTTCTTTTCGCCTTCCTTCATTTAAAATATTTTTCTTTCTTTCTTTCTTGCTTCCTAAATTTGCACGCTCCTGCAAAATGATTTAAAATCAATCTTTTTTTCATTCCTTATTTCTTTCTTTCCCCCTTCCTTCATTTAAAATATATTTCTTTCTCCCCCCCCCCCTCCTTTCATTCATTAAAAATATTTTTCTTTCTTACTTCCTTCCTAAATTTGCACACTACTGCAAAACGATTTAAAATCAATCTTTTTTTCTTTTTTTTTTTCTTTTTTTTCTTTCTTTCCCCTTCCTTCATTTAAAATATTTTTCTCTTTCTTTCTTTCCCCATTCCTTCATTCCTTCATTTAAAATCTCTCTCTCTCTTTTTCTTTCTTTCTTTCCCCCTTCCTTCATTTAAAATATTTTTCTCTTTCTTTTTTCTTTTTTTTTTTCTTTCTTTCTTTCTTTCTTTCTTTTAAAATCTCTCTCTCTCTCTTTCTTTTCCCCTTCCTTCATTTAAAATCTCTCTCTCTTTCTTTCTTTCCCCCTTCCTTCATTTAAAATGTTTTTGTTCTTTCTTTCTTTCCTTCCCCCTTCCTTCATTTAAAATCTCTCTCTTCTCTCTCTCTCTTTTCTTTCTTTCTCTTTCTCTCTCTCTCTCTCGCTCTCTTTTTCTTTCTTTCTATTTTCCCCCTTTCCTTCATTTAAAATATTTTCTCTTTTTCGCTTTCTTTCTTTCTTTTAAAATCTCCCTCTCTCTCTCTCTTTCTTTTACCCTTCCTTCATTTAAAACATTTCTTTCTCCATCTTGCCTTCAGCTTAAAGCCTTCATTGATTTTCTGGACTTTTGGTGTTTTTTTATTCTTTTTATCATCGAAAGTGAAAGTAAATAAAAATCCAAAATTTTGGGTTGTGATCAGAACAGAAATAGAGGAAAAATCTTCCATTGAGGACACTAGTGATTTTGGTGATAACCAAGGATTCCCTCACTTTGAGAGGATTTCAATCTCCCTAATGGGACTCAGTTGATAAAAGAAAACCCTTCCTTACTCAATCTCAATGATTTTAGTTCAACTTTCTTTCTTTCTTTCCCCATTCTTTCATTCCTTTATTTAAAATCTCTCTCTCTCTCTCTCTTTTTCTTTCTTTCTTTCTTTCTTTCTTTCTTTTCTTTCTTTCTTTCTTTCTTTCCCCCTTCCTTCATTTAAAATATTTTTCTCTTTCTTTTTTTTATTTCTTTTTTCTTTCTTTTAAAATCTCTCTCTCTCTCTTTCTTTCCCCCTTCCTTCATTAAAAATCTCTCTCGCTCTCTCTTTCTTTCTTCCCCCCTTCCTTCATTTAAAATGTTTTTGTTTTCTTTCTTTCTTTCCTTTCCCCTTCCTTCATTTAAAATCTCCCTCTCTTCTCTTTCTTTCTTTCTTTCTCTCTCTCTCTCTCTTTTTTCTTTCTTTCTATTTTCCCCCTTCCTTCATTTAAAATATTTTCTCCTTTTCTCCTTCTTTTTCTCTTCTTTTTCTCTTTCTTTTTCTCTTTCTTTCTTTCTTTTAAAATCTCCCTCTCTCTCTCTCTTTCTTTTCCCCTTCCTTCATTTAAAATATTTCTTTCTCCATCTTGCCTTCAGCTTATAGCCTTCATTCATTTTCTGGACTTTTGGTGTTTTTTTTATTCTTTTTATCATCGAAAGTGAAAGTAAATAAAAATCCCAAATTTTGGGTTGTGATCAGAACAGAAATAGAGGAAAAATCTTCCATTGAGGACACTAGTGATTTTGGTGATAACCAAAGATTCCCTCACTTTGAGAGGATTTCAATCTCCCTAATGGGACTGAGTTGGTAAAAGAAAACCCTTCCTTACTCAATCTCAATGCATTTAGTTCAACTTTCAAATTCCTGTTGTGAAAATTGTTTATGAGTCAGTGTATTGGGAAATAAACCTGGCGATTCTCAAAAAAGTCAAAGGGATGGTCTATTCCAGTTGGTGAATGGGCATCGACCGACAGTGAGTTGTGATGTGATGATGATTTCTGTCCAATCGTGTAACCTCCTGGTACTTTTTGTGTGCCCCATCTCTTCTAGTATGACCACAGTCTCAGACAGTTTTCTGTGGTGTAGCGCCCTTCCAGTTGGGCAGTTAGGCAAATTTAGTTATTGGCTTGACTACAATGAGTGTAGTAGTTACTTACAGTTAGGCTGTACATTTAGTTTGGCTCCACTATGTTTAGTGGAGTGGTTGTTGATTGTTTGGGTGGGCTCAGGGTTCCTGAGCTGAGAGTTTGATTGCTTCCCCTGCCTCTGGAAGAAGCTTCCAGATCACAGGGAAGGAGATTCAAATGATCAGCTGAATATTTTTCTGACCCTGGCCATCTCTTGAAGGGGGTATCCAGAAGGTGGCTGGGAAGGTGATAAATCGGCAGGAGGCCTGAACAGATTGTTCTTTCCTCATCAGGGTGGATTCCAGTACTCCTGGGACTGCCGGTATTCTGTCAAGATAGGCAATTCATCAAGATCTACAATTAAGTCACTTCTGGTTACTGTAAACCGTCAGTAATTGGAGATTTCGATGACTTGCCATTTTGATACAACACCAGCAAGCGTGTGCACTCCAGTACACAAAGACTTTACTGTTTTGACACAACAGCGGATAACGAGGGAAAAGTTGATTAGTATCGGAGCGGAGTAACAATATCCGCTCATAGTACTGTGTACCGGACTGAATACGGTTGCCGGTGTTGTGTCAAAACAGCAATAAATCGAAATCTCCAATTACGGATGGTTTACAGTAACCGGAAGTGACGTTATTGGAGATCTTGATGAATTTGCTATTTTGACAGAACACCGGCCCTAGGAGAGGAATCACTGAAACAAGAGACTACAGTTTGGGCCTCAGCAGTGGCTGGGCTGAGGGCCTTAGGAGAATTGCCTAGGAGGCATACCTGCTGAAGGACACCGGTTTGGAGAAGGAGTTTGTTATCTTCCTCATGAGAGACCTACCTGTGAAGGATGGGTGGCAGACAGCTCCTAGGACACTGTGCGTAAATATCTTGCTCCAGAAAGCTGTTATTGAGAGACTAGAGGTAAGTTTGTCCTCTGGTGCTGTTGCTGAATGTTTTGGAGTATCTTGTGACCCCAAACCCCTTCCTCCTGTTAAAGTTCTGCTGCAAAAAATTCTAAAAAGACATTACTTAGACTGAGATTTAATTGTCAGTGTGCTGGTGTGATTGGGGGCTTCGGCACTACTTAATCAGAACCTCTGTTTCCAGCGGCCCCTTCGGGGGTGAGCGCTACATTAGTATTACATACACTAAATATTATTTGTGACCCTTTGGTGATTTCAGAAGCCACACTTGAGACACACTATGTAGTAAGTTGACAACAGAGGAGAACTTGGCTGGTGGTTAAAGTGTTACTAAACCCACAACATTAAAATCAATCTGTATATGCAGTAAAGCATGCTTGTTATACTCACTGTGGAACCTAAGGGGTCAGTCCTCCACATTGTGTAAAAAGACTGTTTGATCTGGTCTTCTCTGATACTCCTCTTCTTCCACAGGCCCAAATCCATAGAACAGAGCCTTGGAGGCACTCTGCATATGCTCGGTTTGGTGTGTATTAAAGGCAGAGGGTTTTTTTTTTTTGTTTTGGGGAGGGTGCATGTGATCAGCAAAGGGCCAATAAGCACTATCCAGACAGAGAGCCAGGGGTCATGCAGCCTCATAGGACAGTCAGAGGAGAATGCAAACCCCTCCTACAAGCTTTAACCAGACATTGATAGAAGTCACAAGACTGCTTTATACTGCTGATGAGAAAAGGTATTTAGCAGTTTATTTTTACTAAAGTAATTGCATTTCCATGTTCTGTTTACTGTGGGAGACCAGATATGGTGAATGCAGGGTCCTGGGTTTAGTAACACTTTAATTCCCTCCTGGACCTGTGATAATAAGAAATGCTGGGCTGATGGTCTTAAATGGAGCTACTTCGCTAATCGGACATCGGAACCTGCAGTCAGTGATACACACCGACCATTACATTTATACCTTATAGCATTGCCACCAATCAATGTGGAATCATGTCAAACTTTGGGTAGTACATTTTATTTAGCCCACACAAATCTCTCCCTACCATCAAAGGGCCGATTGGCTGTGTTTGTCCCAAAGATCAACATTTTTTAGTCCTTCCTCCGTTGACTATTACTGGTCCAAGTTTGTCCTATTGTTAAAGTATCTGGAATGATTACAACACAGGACCTAAGCTGCTGGGAAATAATCACTATCTACTTGGCTGTTTTGTTGCCCGTCCCTATTTGGAACAGGTGTGTACATTGCCCTAATCCGTTCTGTCCCTGGAATGTTACTTCTACATAACATTCCTTAAATAAAAAATTCAAACTATGAATGCTATAAGAATATTAAATAAGTCAGACTTGGCATTGACCAATGGGGGGGGGGGGGCTAATTATTCTTATAAATGACAATAAGAAAGGCTATATCCACCTTCTAGTAAAGCACATCTGGTAAGCCCCATCCATCTAATCTCCTTCACACGTGTTGAAAGGTCGAATCATAGAGACGTGAGGGTGTTTAGGTGTGAAATGCTATTTTATTTCCAAAAAAATGAGTGATGTGTGATATTTGCCTGAAATGCCAGATAAACAATCGCAACTGATGTATGAAGTTTCTTTCCTCCACTTTGATCTCCTTGGAGGAGAATGCCAAAGAAAAAATCTGTTTCATACACCAGGCACGGGTTGCTTTGTTCATTACTGTAGATATTTGGAAAATACATATTTTTTATATGAACTAAGCTGCACTGTGTAAAGACTTCAATAATATATCATACTAAAAAACTCAAATATACAGAATTAGAAAGATGCTGATATTGGCTAAGGTTCTAGAACCATGGCTGCACCGCTCTTACCCTAACACAACCACCTTGATGGTGTACAGTAGGGTAATTCACCAAAGGAGTAGGCACTGTTCACTTACAAGAATAAGGGTCAGGGTCAGATGCATGAACCCAATGATCATTTTGGATGTTTGTAAGTATTGCATTCTCATCACCAACTATAGCCACCATTGTAAGGGGCATTTTCTTACCACCTATAAATTTATTATGGGTTCTCCAAATGATCACAAGGGTTCCTCTGAAGTTAAAAGGTTAAAAAAGGCTGCTCTACAAGTACAGAAGAATACCTGTTGATCTGCTAGAAATGCACTAACTGCCTGACAGCACAAAACAGTGAAAATAATAGAGTAAAATCTTCATAATGTAACACTGTTTATTCTTATAAAATCAAACATTAAAGAGGAAGTAAACCCTCTTTTACAACTTTAGCTTACAGGTAAGCCTATATTAAGCCTTACCTGTAGCTAACAGGGATATCTCCTAAACCTGCACGGTTTAGGAGATATACCTGTATTTGCATGTGCCGACGTCATGCGGCACATGCGCACTAGCGACAACTGAAGCATCGGCGCTATATGCCGATGCTTCAGTTGTTATATGCCGCTCTCGTGCGCATGCGCGTGACGTCATCGCGGCTCCGGCAAATCACAGCGCCGGAGCCGCGATACCCGGAAGTCACTCCGGGAGAAGAGGGGGAGAAGAGGACCGATGCCGAGGCTTCGATTTCAGGTAAGTGATGCATAATTAGCTAGTATGCTATGCATACTAGCTAATTATGCCTTTGTCTTGCAGTTTTTTTTTTTTTTCTCGATTTTTTCAAGAGGGTTTACTTCCTCTTTAAAACCAATACACTCACATAGCCCACACTGTATCCTGGCCTAGGCCGACAAGGCGCAGGCCTAGGGCAGCACTTTGCAGGGGGGCAGTACGGAAAGAGTCCCCGTCGGCTTGCGCTACACTGTTAGTGTAGCACCAGTCTTATTGGGCGGACTGGGCTGAGAGGCAAATAAGCCTAGCGCCCCCATAAAGCGGGCGCACTGCTTCCGGTATGCGCGCGACCGGCATTCCGCAACTGTGGGGAGGCGCCGCTTCTAATTTTGACTGCCCTATCTGCCTGGACCACAAACCTTCCTCACTGTGCTATATGTTTTCTGCTGCACCATGGTTATATCTTCTTAGTCCTTTCCATAAAATTATCATAAATTTGTGCTTAAAGTAGAACTATAGGCAACACTTTTTTTTCTCATTTTTGATAGAGTAAGGGAGGGTTATAGCCCCTGTCAGTTTATTTTTTACCATCCCTGTCCCATTGCAGAGAATTCCCTTCACCTCCTGCCCCATAACCAAACAGGAAGTGAGAGTAAATCTATGCAAATTAAGGAAATCCATTGAGACCCCCCCCCAGGCCCTCATAACCAGTGTCCCCACTCGAAAATTTCAGGGTGGGTCTTAAACAGCAAGGGGTGTGGCCTTGACAGGAAGGAGCGGGTCATATTTAAATTTGGGGGTGCACAAGTTTAGTCAGGCCTAGGGCAGCACAAAACCTAAATACACTACTGCACATAGCTCTGTGCTGTCACCCATCACCTAGATAGAACGCTCAGTCAAAAACAGTTTTGGTTCCACCTCACTACCTGGGGCAAGCCAGCTCTGTATGCGGGATGACGTCATGTGTAGCTCTATTCCAATGCATTTGATCTCATCAGCCTCATTAGGGAGGCCCCATCATAGGGAGCTATGTGAGTGTATTTTTTATGTTTGATTTTATAAGAATAAACATTATTAACTGGGCAAGCTGCCCATGCTCAGTTTGGTGTGTATTGCTAGAGAGTTTTTGTTTTTCTTGGGAGGGTGCATGAGATCAGCACAGGGCCAACCAGCACTGTCCAGACAGAGGGCCAGGGGCCCTGCATCCTCATAGGACAGTCAGGGGAGAATGAAAACTCATCCTACAAGCTTTAAGCAGACACTGATAGAAGTCACAAGACTGCTATATACTGCTGATGAGAAAGGGTATTTAGCAGTTTATATTTACTAAAATAATTACATTTCCATGTTCTGTGTACTGTGGAAGACTAGGTATACTTTATACACTTTAACTCCACAATTGTAGTTAAACCCTCTGACAAGGGAGGCAACTTGGTCATTATGGATAACCAGGATTATATAACTATGTGTCTAAACATCTTAAACAATCAAGACTGGTATAAACAGATCTCCATCTTGAGCATCAATCAATACAATACAATTTTTTATAAAATGGTGGATCACGCCTTTACCAACGGCGTGATCACTAGGGACATATATGATTTTGTTCGAACGGGACATCCGAAAGTGGCTACATTTTCTAGCCTACCCAAAATCCACAAGAACCCTGCCAACCCATGCGGCTGCCCCATTGTCTCCAGCAATGGGGTCATATCCGAAAATCTCGGCCGTGTTATTGATGCCCATCTTCAGCCCTGTGTTCTCTCGTTGCCATCCCATGTCAGAGACACAATACAATTTTTGCAGAAGATTGATGATCTTAATGTATCGGACCACTCTATTCTCATCACCATTGACGCAGAGGCCCTGTACAGCAGCATTCCCCATACTTTGGGCCTGGCTGCTGTGCAAAAAGTTCTACAACGAGGCCTACACTATGACCCACCACTAAATGCATTTATCCAGACAGGTTTGCGGTACTGTATCATAACTTTTTTACTTTCAATAACTCCCACTACCTCCAGGTGCAAGGCGTAGCGATGGGAACATGTTGTGCCCCATCCTACGCCAATCTGTACCTGGGGGAGTGGGAGAAGTCCCTCCCAGATAATGGGAACCTCGTTGAGTACACTAGCCACATCACCAAGTGGCTACGGTATATCAACGACATTTCCATCATCTGGGAGGGACCTGAGGCCAAACTTATTGAATTGTTTAATTTGATGAATGTAAATGATTATGGCCTGAAATTCACCATGACCTATAATCATGCTAGTGTCACTTTTCTGGATGTTTTGATTAAAACTACTTCTGAAAATAAGCTATCTAGTACCCTGTTCCGTAAAAGCACCTCTGGTAACACGTTGCTTGACGCTGTGAGTTCCACCCTTTATCACTTAAAAACTCTATCCCCTACGGGCAATATTTGCAACTTTGGCGCAATTGCTCGAATTATGTCCTCTTTAGAGAAGAGGCTAGACTCCTTCAAGACAGTTTCCTAGCACGCGGATATAGCAGATCGTGTTTAAAGAAAGCATACAACAAAACAGTAACATAATCTTGGTCTACCCGTTACACAAATCCAGCGATCACACCAATTCCAACCTCACTCGCATTATCATGCGTTTTTCACGCCAACTTGTGGCTATTCGAAACATCTTGCAAAGACATTGGAGTATCCTAATTGATGACCCCAAATTAAAATCTCTTGTTTCAAAACAGCCATCAATAACCTTTAAGAGAGCCACCTCCCTTAAAGACATGCTTGTTCAAAGTGAATTCAAAAAGGAACAAAAAAGATCCAAACGCTGCCATACCCCTGGCTCATTTCCATGTGGGCACTGTTCATACTGTCCATTGATAAGGAAGGCTAAAAAATGTTGTCTCCATAATGGAGAAACCTTCAAGCCCTCGCACTTCGTGAATTGCCAGACCCACGGTGTGTTATATTTCATGGAGTGCAAATGTGGTGCCTATTACATCGGCAAAACCAAGCAAGAGCTTTGGCGACGAATATCTAAACACATGTATAGCATGCAAGTTGGCAATCAATATCTCCCTGTTGGAAGACATGCTGTCTTTGAACATGACTATAAAGTGCTGAATGTAACTTTTACAGCACTTTATAAAATGTATATACCAGATAGAGGAGGCGACTGGAACAAGGTCCTGCTCCAGAAAGAGCATAAATGGATCTTCCAGCTGCAGGCCATGTCGCCTCCTGGACTTAATGAATCAATTTTGTTTGCCCCCTTTTTGTACTATAGTGATTACTTCAGTGCGTTTTGCCTGAGGAGAACCTCAGGCAAAACGCACTGAAGTAATCACTATAGTACTATACCGATCATGTACCACGTTTACTGTACTGTTATAGTTTTTTGCCCTTCTATACTTTGTAAACTGTCATTTTTTATAATTTATTTTTGTATTTTGAATGAAAAATGTCTCCTGTCGGGACAATTGCTGTCCCGCCTGAGTACACAATGTAGATGATTTGCATTACTGATATCTTTATTCTCTATAAGATTTCAGTGGAGACGGTTTATGGATACCCCATTTGCATCCCAATAGGCTTGAAGCTTAAAACAACCTTAGTATACATAACATGTTTTGTGAATTATTGCAAGTGGCTAACATTTTTTGCCTTTGGGTGCTAATTCATATTGTAGCCGATTTATAATATTGTAAAATTTTTTTTTTCTTTGCCCTGTAGTTTCTTTCTTTTATTCCCATCCCGGTTCTGGGTTTGGGTTCCCCGGCCCGCCGGCTTCATGGAGAGTCCGGCCTCGCTACTGTGCTTCTTCCTTGCAGGGGGAGGCAAGCACAGGGTCCTGTGCTTCCCATACATGCCTACTAGGTGGCTGGACCACCTTGAACGTGTTATCCCCTGCCAGCGGCGTTCCGGATCACATCCGGGTGCCCTGACTGTGCCCGCGCACGCGATGCCGTGTGCGCGTGACATCATAACATCACGCAATTGCGGCGGAAGTGACGGCGGTGCCGAAACAGTCTGTCTTCCTGAATGCTGGGTGAGTTACACATGGAGAGCCGGCAAGTAGGCACTGTCCCTACTAAGGTAAGGCAGAGTGGGGGCAGACAGCATGCACCGACAGTTTATCGTGGCAACTAACCAGCGGCCAGTCCCTTATATTTAATGTTGGAGTATTTGTGGGATTTCTAGTTGATCCCTATCGCTCCATCAGAAGGGTCACATACCCATAAGCAGCCCAGAGACAGGTAAACTATAATTCTCATATCCTCATGGTTTGGACCGGATGCTGCATACTCTGCACCGCAGGCTCATTTAATTCCAGTATACACTGCCTGATGGCGTCTAATTTAATAATTTTTTGGGCATTCTAGATTTGGCAGCTTCCTGCTTTTAAGCATCAATCCTCGTGTTATCCGAACACTGATTTTCTTTCCTCTGTTGGCACACCTTTCACGTTTTTTTGTATTTAGAAGGTAAATTTTCTTTTCATTTCTTATCTAACTAGCATTGTCATCACTTGCACATATTTCTCATGCTCACTGTTTTTCATCATTTATTTAAACATGTTTGTATTGTTTTCACTATTTCCCTCACTTTAATACACTATTTAATACATGTTTTTAAATTCTTCACTTACAATTTTTCCAGCCTTGGCCTCATTTCACTCTATTTCTTTTCACATTGCACAAGCATCCTTTCCCATAATTCCTTCACACTTTTCACTCTTCTTTTTCACTTTTTATTTTACTTTTGATCTCTATTCACGGCCACTTCCTCATTCCCATTCTCTCACTGACTTCCCGTCACCTTTTTCCCTTTTATTCTTCGTTTCTTTTCTTTTTCTCATTTCCTTTCTCTTCTCTCCCCTTCCTTTCCCCCTCTCCCCAGCCCCCCCCCCCTTTTTTCACTCACTTGTCGGGGTTTTTTCCTTCTTTCTTTCTCCTTACTTTTCTCTTTATCTTTTTTTTTCCTTTCTTCTTTATTTACCTTTTTTCCCTCTTTTCAATTTCTCCTTTTTTATTTTTATTTTTACCTATTAAATCTTATTAACATGTCTGTTGACATATATGTACATTCTAGTTTCCAATATATTGCTAATTCTAATCATTTTTAGTTATTATTTTTTCTCCTTTTTTATATTACTAAGTGAATAATTCTACGCCGCTGGTCACAACAAGCAGACACAACAGCAAATTTTAAACTAAAATTATATTTATTAACCCTAATACCAATTGTATAATTATGTATATACCTCTATCCGTGCTTACTAAAATGCACTGATAGTGCCCCGACTGCAGGTGCTGCTTGTTCGCCCTCACGCCCCTCACCGACTTGAGGGAATCTTTCCACTTGTGTAACTCCTCGTAAGTCTCGCAGTTGCGCTTGGCTCCCTCTGGTGGTGTGCCGACTAGCCGGGGACTCCTACCGATACCGGGTAGTGGAAGTTTTAGAGGATCTCAGGCTCAGGAGAAATGGCTAAACACATGTGATTGGTAACTATATCATAAAATGTTTACCACTATTATATTTATTTTATACATTTGTTTATGTGCGGTCATATTGATGTATTTCCATACATGTAAATTCTTTTACAGCGCATATATCCTCTGAAGAAGACCCAATGGGGTCGAAACACGTCAGGATTCACCTAAGCGCTTGAATATTTTGTACCATTGTGTTTAGTTTTATATGTGCCATTGCGCTTCTATATCTCCTGTACCACAGCTCATATTTTTACTGTTATTGTCATCCCTTGAAAATATGTTCTATTAAAGTTTATTCAATTTTAAACCCGTTGTTATCATTCCCTACCCCTTAGCTGCCTAGAAAACCCCATTTGCGGGACAACTTCCCTTTTTCAATACTACTCGGTGTGTGTGCAGCATCCCTTCTTTCTTTTCCCAAGTGTTCCCCTGTCTATACTTTATAAACTTTAACCTTTCACAAAAAAAAAAAAAAAACGGAAGCTGATTGGCTGCTATGCACAGCTGACCCGAGCCGGAAGTGACCGAAGCGAAGGTGGTCTGTGCACGCCGCTGAATGCTGTCCCCGCCATCCGGAAGCCCTGTACACCAGCAGTGTGGCCGGAGGAGCGACAGAATCACGGACACACGTTCGCAACAGCAGCACTGAACCTCCTCCTCACACAGAAGTCGGAGTGGATGACACCACTATGCATGCCCAGTAACATTACACCTTTGTGAGTGTACGTTATGATATGTTTACATTTATATTAAAACATTTGCATACTGCACTTAGAGGGTGCTGTTCTCTTGTCCTTTCTGCTATGCACAGCTGCAGCAGGTTTTGCACCCTCAGTTAGTAAATCAATCCCTGTATCTCTTGTTGCAAAGATGTATGTATTTCCCGTGCTCCTCAGCTCCATCTAGAGGGCATAATAGTATTTTACTGCCGCCCATAATAAAAGGACATTCGTTCAGAAGAGAAAATAGCCTAAAGAACGTTTGTTTTTTCGCAGGTTCTTATAGAATATATGTACAATGCTAATTCAATGGTTAATTAACTATGCTTTTTTTTTCATAAACAGACCCCATAGTCTTATCTCATCTGATGTCATCACAGAATCTCATTTGCACTCCTAATTACTAGCATGCAAATCTTGTTCAGCTGCAACAACTTGGCTTTGGCTGCACTCATAATGATCTAGAGGTGTTGATGAGAAGAATATTAACATCTTTAAATACTCTACAGTGCTGGATGTAAAAAGGAGACAATTGATAATAATTTGTGAATCCATTGTGGTATTATTTGTCTGGAGACATTCCTTACTTGGCTTCTCTTGGTCTCAGAATCTCAGTACACATGCTCGGCCAAAATTCCAGAAATAATTACATCGGGCGCCAAACGGTGAAGCCAAAACTTTGCTCTGAAACTGAATGCACCTGCTGCATCTGTATGTAATTCTGCATTGTTATCTCATTGACCTATACACGGCCAATAGAGCTTGCCAAAATCCTATCTCAGACATCATACCCCGAGAGGCTTAAAAAAAAAGGAAAGACAAGTTTTTTGTGCCTTCTTCAGTTTATCAGTATATTTAAAGTGGACCTAGCAATCTGTAACACTTCTAGATATTTAGTACCTCTCACATGGATCACGATACTCCCCATAAAAGTTCCTTCATCTGATTTTCTCTCCAGGACAGCACCATCTTTGTTCAGGCATCATGTCGGCATCTACTTCCTGGACTGAGATGTCAGCTCAGACATGACCCAATCAAATGTCTAAAACAGATCAGCCTCTGCTGCAGCCTCTCCTCTTGTGTTACAATATTACAGTTTGATCACTAGGTAGGGCTGCCGATGGGGGGGGGGTAGGGGACCACCGATCGTCTTGTAAGGGGCCCGGGCATACAGGGGGGCCCAAACAGCAGGGGAGTCGGAGGGGCAGTTACAGAAAGATGCCCTGTGCATCTCTCTGTAGCAGCTGAATGACGGTTTTTCTTTCTCCTGCCAGATTTCTGTTTCAATGTATTTATTGGTATTTATCATTCAGTGTAAAAGATCCAGTGCGAGCATATAAAGTTTTCATAAACAAATTACAAACATAGCAACCATCGAAAAACAATTCTGTACTATAATGATTGTATCAAAGAATAATGAGTGCTGAAGAAGAAAAAGCCATTGTTCATGGCCTGTTCAAGTCTTCCCTGGGGTGGCACAACTTCTGCCATCAATCACAGAGTACAGCGTTTTTATAAACAGACAAGAGAAGGAGGTGCCAGAAAAAAGGTGGAAGGGAGAGAAGGAGGAGAAATAAGATCCAGAGGAAGAGTAGAAAGAGAAAGGAAGGAAACTCAGACTCGGGAGCTTCGTACAGTCAGATAAGGCCTGAACAAGCCGGTTGAAGAGAGGGAAATTCATATGAGATCCATGGTTCCCAGATCTTGAGAAATTTGGAATGGGAATCATTCACAATACTGAACATCTGCTCATGAAGCAT
Source organism: Lithobates sylvaticus (assembly GCA_028564925.1). Classification (NCBI taxonomy): domain Eukaryota; kingdom Metazoa; phylum Chordata; class Amphibia; order Anura; family Ranidae; genus Lithobates; species Lithobates sylvaticus. The sequence goes on from CM053026.1 coordinate 63,531,198, forward strand.
TAGAGCGGTCATACCCGACTTCACCCCTTGAAAGGCAACGAGTGGTGTCTTCCAGGCTTGTGCTATGGTCCGTAAGTTAAGTGGTAAGTGGCCAGCTTCTGCTGGGGAGCATATAAGCCAGGTATCAGGCAATGCAAAAGGGCCAACTTAGCATCTCTGCGGACCGTTAGATGGAACAGGGTCTGTAGCAAAACCGGGAACAAAACCCCACCAGCCTGGGACAGGACCCCCAGGTATGGATTACATTCCCCCTTTGTCCGCAGTTGCGAAAGCATCTGTCACTACTTTCTGGGTAGGCATGAGCAAGTCGGGAAGGAACCCAGTACCATCTAAAAAGGACCTTATACGCAGCTTCAAGTGTATTTGTATTAAAGGAACATTTTGCAACCGTTTTCCAAGCCTTGCTCCAGTCCGCCAGATCTATTGGGGACTAGAGGTCCCCCTCCCATTGAAACATGTAGGAGAGAGATACTGATGACGGGCATCCATTCAAAGATGCAGAAATGGCAGTTTTCCGATAGGAGTAAGAAGGAGTCTCCTTCCAGCTTTCAACTGCTGCAGAGAGAGACACAGACACAGGGCATCGTTCCTGTAATTGCTTCCCCCGACCCCTCCCTGTTCTGCCTGCTTCCTATTCCCCCCGTGTGCCCCCCTGTCACTATGCTGAAGCTACAAGGGATTTAAGAATCTGTGTCCTCAATTCCTTTCTCTGTTTATACCCCTGATATCTCACCAAATTACCCCCCCCCCCCCAGCAGCATTGTAAAATAAAAAAAAAATAACAATTGAAAAATATAAATACATTTTTTTTTAATAAATAATGTTTTAAAATTTTAAAAAATTAAAAAATAGTAAAAAAATATATATTCACATGGGTTCTCTGGGTCATACAGTGTGAATGAGCTTTTTATTTGTGCAGCAGGAGCCATCTGTCAATCTATGAGGATACAGAAGCTGTATGAACACAGCCACAGGTCCTAACTTGATAGGTATGCAGGTGTGGGTGAGTGGCCCCCAAATGCACAATGCCAATGTTCGGGGGCCGAACACCTGCATCCACGCAACTGTCAAATGAGGACCTAAAGCTGTGATCGTACAGCTGGTGCATCCCCATAGCGTAATATAGGCTTCCAGCACATAACAATAGGCACATTAAAAAAAAAAAAAAAAAACACTGATTCACAGGCCACAGCACCTATGTGAACGAGCCTCAAGACCACATTTACATACAGAGCTTTATTTAGGTCGGGTCACTGACGGCACCCACTCCTAGCCCTCCCGGTAGGTTTGTCTGTTGTGTCACGGGGGACACAGGCTGCTCCCCCCCAGGTCTGTCAGTAGTCAGGGCCCCGCACTTATCCCATCTCGCGGGCGGCGTCTTCTCTCCGGGCTGCGGGCGGCTGCTTCCTCGCTTCCCCTGCGTCTCCTCCTCCTGGTGGCCAATACGATTGGATCTCCTTTCAGTCAATTGGGTGACGGGTCTCAGGACCCACTTCCAGATTGTCTGGGAGGAGAATCAGTGTGACAATAGCGTAACTTCATTCGCTATTTCACACAACTGGGTGGGCTTTGTGCACAGTGCTCTGCGCCCTGAGCCCACCCTATTTAGAAGACTATTAGAGCCTCTGGCTCTACTAATCACATGCTTCAAAAAAAAAAAAAATATTCCCCCATTGGAATCCATGCGCCCGGCGCCCTACATGTAGATCAGGGGGCCGGACGCATGGATAGGGTGGTGGCACCCATGCGCCCCCCTATGGATGGGCTGTCACTGCTCCTATGTTATGAAGAAGAGGGCAGGGAAGATGTTCTTTAAGTTTAACACACTGTTCAAGGGTGATAACGCTGCTCCTCCATATATACAGTACAGTGAGTGCGCATTATCACCATAGGACAGGGTACTGGTAGGATCTCTAAGTGAAAATAAAAGTAAACAAAATAAAGCAGACCTTCCCTCTAATGTGTTGGTGGGTTTTGTTAGGACCTGAAGGATGGAAATTGCCCATGGGCACGTCTGTGCATGCTCCATTAAGGTGGCACCCGAGGGGAGGGGTAGAGCCACCTGGACTAAAGTTCCATTTTAAAGCTGAAGTTTCGCTATTTTTTCCCCAGTATAGCATTAGTTACATTATTTACCAGTAATGAAGTAAATCCCATATTGTGAAGCTAGCTTGATCCTGGAGAAATCTTCTGTGTAGGGATGTAGTGTGGGTGTCCTTCGCGCTGTTAGTGAACTAGAATCTATATAGATGAATGGATGAGTTAAATAAACAACAAACAGTGAGGTGCCAGCACTAATGCTGTATGTGGAAAAATTCCTAAAAAAGCAGCAAAATCTAAGGGTAAACACGATCCCGTAGTGATAAATAATAATAGGTGGTGATTTTGCGCTAATGTGCACCAATAATGCAAAAGTGTAGATGTCAAAAGAAAGTATAAAAAATGTATCAAAAACAGGTGATTCCTGACCAGTGACAAATATGAATCAACGTATACAGAGCAAAATTCAATAAATAAAATGATAACAAATAAGTGACTGAAAAGTGCAACAAGTGCTAAAAAGAGTGACAACGCTATTCAACAATCTCAAAAAAATAAGTCATAAAGCTTATATAAATATAAAATATCTATAAATAAATATATGAAAGTGCATGATGTGAACCACAGATAGGAATGGATGAATCAATGTATAAATATATAATATAATATAGTAAATCCACTGGTAAAGTTCATATGGAGGTATAAGATAATAGTAATGCAGTGCAGGCTCTAGTAGTTTCTTAAAATTTCACCAATGGTGATCTTCTCTCTCCACAGTGGGGGGTGTTGGGTAGTGAGGACCTGTTCCTAGATAGTGCTCTCTCAGCCTCTCAGATCCCCCTATTATTATTCTGTGTAGGGATGCCCCATATTCTTCCTCTCAGAACCAGAAATTTTGAGACAGAAAGAGGACAGGGTTTGGCAAATTCCTGCCCCCCCCCCCCCATGTATATGGTTTCATCTTCAAGTTCCTACATCACTATAGGACACAGTAATGACATAAAGGCCAGTGGAAGGGTCCACAACACACATCTGGGGACCAGGTGCGCGCAGAAGATTCTGCCAGGAGTCATAGCTCCTAAATAAGGAGAAAATTCAGGTAAAAAAAAAAACAGGTAGTGGGAAACATTCTTCTTTTGCAAGGTGCTTCATTTTTATTTGGATAGCGGCAAATAACAACCATTTGTTTCTTTGTTCTTTAAATAAGCATTTGGCTTCAGAAATTTCCCAATCGCTATGAAAATTTGAGAAAATTGTTGCTATTTTTCACAGCTGACAGCAGTTCAAATATATCCTATTGAAAAGTGAAAGTGTAATACCGCGCTGTCCCTTTGAATGATAACCAGCAGCCAGCACAAAAATAGACAATTGCAAAGACAATAACGTAAAAATAGAAGTGCAGCGCTAAAAATACATCTCAAAAATGAACTAAGACCATGTTGTGAGTGTCACATTCAATAATAATGAATGTGTGGTGGTAAGAGGTCTGACCAGTTATTATGATGGTCAGAAATCTAGTGGGAATGGCTCCAAGGACTGATTGGCTCGTTCTGCAGCCCCATTAGACTGCGGGTGATAGGCAGAGGAGAAAGCAAGCTGAATTCCCAACTGTGCACAAAAGGCTTGCCAGAACCGGGACACAAACTGACTACCCCTGTCTGAGGCAATCACTTGGGTAGCCCATGTAAGCAAAGATCTCCTGAGCAAAATTGGAAACCAGTTCCAGGGATGGGCTCCACTGCTGCCATTATACATGTAGCGGCCATAACCCTCGATGGGGCGGCCTTGACATTTGAGCTTACCGGTTACCTCCGCTTGGCTTGTTCTTCCAGGTCTAGGGGTTCCCAGAGTTAGTACCCAACGACTTTGGACGCTGAGACCATAAAAGTCCTTTAGAAAGGTTTTTATTTGCAGGGGTAACATCCAACAGACATAGTCTCATGTGGGAACAGAGGGTAAGGGTGAAGAAACTCAGGCACCTTGAACTGCAGACTATTAGGAAGTCTATAATGCAAACCCAGAGAGTAGCCACTCACAGCTGGGCGCCTCAAAGCTGAACAAATCCCCAGCCAGAGATTATGGCAGTCAGCACTTGAACTCGGAACTTGCAAAGTCTCTGACCTTGAAGAAAATTGCAACCAAAGTGAATGGGAACCTCTCTTCAGTACCTGGAATGTTCTTTGTCTCCTTGGCAGTACTGGGAAAGCGCAGATTCGTCAGTGTCCTTGACAACCCATCAACCAGGCACTTCTGGGGATGCCAGCTTGTTGGCCCTTCTCCGAAGAGTCCTCCCTCGGTCGCCTACACGAGCTGCGGTGCCCCTCCAAGTTGAGAGCGCACCCGGACGCCTTGAATCCTCCCTCAGTTACTGCGCCTCGGACCAGCCGGCTCCGAGACTCAGGAACAGATGGATCCTTGCCCCTGACCAAGCGGGTCTGTGGGGCTAGTCAAACCAACCATGTTGTGGGGCGGCACGCGCTCCCGTGACCGGGACCCCTCGTGGGGCTACCCCGGTCCAGATCCAGGAACAGGCAGCTCTGGCCAAAACGAACCCCAAACACGTGACTCCAGCATCTTAAGTACTCTTCCCCAGACTCCTCAGCGGGGCCAAACGCACCCACTGATTGGCTCTGGGGAATGCCGGTATGCAAATCGTCCAACCAGGCCTAGTTCTGGGCCTGTCATGTGCACCTAACTGCACACATGATCAGGCAGAACCCTAACACAGCCCAGCCAAACTGATGCCAAAGTTAAACCTACATAATTACCTCTCAGAACCCCTTCACTGTTCTGAGAGAAAAATAACAAAATTTACACATAGCGGACACCTTGCAAAAGTGTCACCGCTACATACATGTACCACAAGCGCTGTTTATATTCTTAAATGTGAGTTCTTTAACTTCAAATAAATATCCAATATTTTTTACTGAATCATGCTATGTAGCATTTTGTTCTCCTCTCCAACTATATATACGAATGCATGGGAGAATTTATACCTTACCTTGGAGTTCACTACCCTTGAGAGCCGTTTGAGGACTCGTGGGATTACCTGGTTTATCTGTCAAAGGTCGCCAGATCTGAAGCCTCCATCTTTGGTGTACGCCACCACAAGCCTGTTTGACTCATAGGGCGTATGCCCTTTTGGGTTCAAACATTTTGGTAAGCCTTCATCTAACTGGTGGTGGATTATCTACTTGTAAAACCCTCTTCACAAGTTATTTTTGCTTTTGATGTCAAATGGACGTTATGGACACTTGGCCTCTATTCATTTAAATGTTTTGGACTCACTACGCATTGGGCTTCTCCTTTTCCTTCAGGTTTACCAAAACCATGTAGTGCAAGGGCCTGCCTGATTGCATACAAATTGAAACTCCTAATGCCCTGTACAAACGACCGGACTTTTTGACAGCAAAGGTCCGACGGAACGGATCCGTCGGACATTCCGATCGTGTGTGGGCTCCATCGGACCTTTGCATGGCAAAAATCCGACGGAATTTAGAAATAGAACATGTTTTAAATTTTCCCGCTGGAACTCCGCCAGAGTGAGTTCCTAGTGGGAAAACCGTTCGTCTGTATGCTGGTCCGACGGACCAAAATACGACGGAAGGGCAGCTACAGCACCTGCCCGCGAGAACGTTTCTCGGCGACAGGACACTGTACATCTCACGCTGGCTGCAATAGGAAAAACACATTTTCCTATTGCAGCGAGCGCGAGGGAAGGCCCTTTGGTCTGGTAAGGATTTTAAGGGGAAGCGCCTACGCGTGGGGGTCCCCCCAAAATCGATACCAGACCCTTATCCGAGCACGCAGCCCGGCCGGTCAGGAAAGGGGGTGGGGACGAGCCCCCCTTCTGAGCCGTACCAGGCCGCGTGCCCTCAACATGTCCCCATGTTGATGAGGACAAGGGCCTCTTCCCGACGGCCCTGGCCGTTGGTTGTCGGGGGTCTGTGGGCGGAGGGCTTATCGGAATCCGGGAGCCCCCTTTAATAAGGGGGCCCCCAGATCCTGGCCCCCCACCCTATGTGAATGAGTATGGGGTACGATGTACCCCTACCCATTCACCTGGGGAAAAAAAGTGTAAATAAAAAAACAACACAAGTTTTAAAAATACTTTATAGCACAGCTCCGGGGGTCTTCTTCCATCTTGGGGGGGTCTTCTTGCCGGACTCCTCCACTATCTTCTGCTAGCTCTTTTACTAGCGGAGGAGCCCGGCTTTCTTCTTCGCCGTCCGGGGGTCTTGTTCCGACTTCGGGGGTCTTGTCCCTCTCTTCGGTTCTTCTGTCGCTGTCGCCACCGCTGCCTTCTTCTCCTTCTTCTCCTCGTCTCTTCTTCTTCCTTCCGATGTTGCCACGACACTCTCTCTGTCCGCAATGGCAGAGAAGCGGGGTGTGTCGACTTATATAGGCACAAGGGGCAGTGTCACCGGCAGATGTCACATGGTGACCACGCCCCATATGATGTCATAGTTCCAGCATCCTCCGCTTCTTGCTGTTTTTTCAGCGTAGGGGCTTCCCCTTAAAATCCATACCATGCGACGGGGCTCGCAAGGTGTCAATCTCGCCAATAAAAGCGGCGAGATTGACTTCCCTTTCTAGTTCCGTCGTAACTCATCACGTTCTAAATGAACGGACTTTGGTCCGTGTGTGGGCAAGTCCGTTCATTTGGAAGTCCGTCGGAACTACGCCGGAATTCCGGCGGGAACTCCGTCGGACCTAGTCTGCTGGAAAGTCCGGTCGTGTGTACAGGGCATAAGGTTTGACCTCATATTATATGATTTTGATAAATCTGAAGGAAAAACCCAGTAGAAAAATTGATAGTGTGTATGGGGCTTTAGTTCATTTTTGAGATATATTTTTTACAAATATATCCTATTAATTACTATCTATTTCCTTCAGCCCCCAGATCCTACTTCTAAATCTACTCAGCAGATATTCAATCATTATTTGAGATAAAACACAACGCCTTTTCACCGAGCAAGCTATTATATTCTATACTTGTTTTTCCAAGCATAACAAATACTTTTTTTATTTTTTTTTGGAGAAATGCATCCCAGCCGTCTCTCCTGCTCGCAAGGTCTGAAACCAATTTTACCTGCGCCACATTTTCTCTTGCAGGTTCACAAATGTTACATTACAAACACATGCACGTCGAAGGTTGACAAATGCTTTTGGATGTCGTGTCAGACAGATCGATAGAACATCAGCAGTGAAATGTGTTGTTAATCTGTGTAAAGTGAAAGATAAACATACGGAATGGATTTCTGGCCTTGTTTGGACAAGGATTCAATGAGTTTGGTGTGTTACTAATATGAGAATGGGCTGTCAGAGGATGACAAGATGCTCACCCATTTCCACGGAAAACACCAAAGCCAAACTTTGTCAAAAAAAAAGAAAAGTTTCCAATAAAGGAGTAAGAACAATTACTGGAAATGGAAAAAAAACATTCTATTAAGTTTAAAGAATATTATTTCTTTCCCATAAAATAGTCGAGTTGTGCTTGTAATATATTCCCCCCTTAATATATGACTCATAATTATTAACTGAGGAAAAACGCTTCTCTGCCTTGCATCACTCAGTGGGTGACTAGATGTTAGCCAGGAGGAGACAAGGAAAGGAAATAACAATGGAAGAAGCAGAAATAATGAAAGTGCTGGCTAAACTATGCCCCTTGCAATGGGGACACTGCATTTAGGCACCTTAACCATTTCAATACTGGGCACTTTCACCCCCTTCCTGCCCAGCCCCAGGTCAAATTTCAGCTTTCAGTGCTGTTGCACTTTAAACAAATTGCGCGGTCATGCAACACTGTATCCATATGAATTTTGTTATCCTTTTTTTTTTTTTAGACAGATGGAGCTTTCTTTTGGTGGTATCTTATCATCACTGATTTTTTTTTTTGCTAAACAAACAAAAAAGACCAAAAAATCTAAAAAAAAAAAAAAGTTTTTCTTTGTTTCTGTTATAAAATTGTGCAAATAAGTAATTTTAAAAAACTTACTTATGTCTAATGTATGCTGATGAGGCTGCAAAGATGGGCACTGATTAGGGAGCACTGATAGGCTACACTGATGTGCACTGCTGGATGGCACTGATGAGGAGGCACTGATAGGCAACACTGATAAGCTGCACTGATGGGGCTGCACTGATAATCAGGGCACTGATTATCAGTGTAAACAATGTGCTGACAGGCTTGCCAGTTAACAACTCTCCTCTCCTTTCACAGACACAGCGTGGGAGGGAAGGACTGCCGATAACCAGCAAGTCTGTTTACAGGTTATCAACTGTGATTGAACACAGCTGATCACATAGTAAAGGGCTGCTACGATTGGCTGTGTCCGCTTGGCACACAGAGCACGCCTGATGCACGCCGCAGGAGGCACGCAGGGTGTGGGGTTTCGGAAGGATGTCCATGGCTTCCCTTCCAGAACTGGACGACCACCCTGTAGCTGTCTTTTGGCTATAGCGTGCCGCGGTCAGGAAGGTGTTGAGACTCCAAAATTATTTTTAAAAATGATCTCTAGGTATGGATATTTTATACATAGTTACACTGGTCCAGCTTGGACCAATTAAACAATGCATACACCATACCTACCCAATTCTCCTGGAACCTAGGAATCACTGAAGTAGACACCGCTACTCTAGGGATCGATACTTGCTTTTGGATCCTGTGCTCAGCAGATGGCCTAATACATTCTGAACACTTGGTTGGTCACTTGGCATGAGTGTCATTCAAAGAATGCTTTGCATTTTCTGAATTAATGCAAAGTTTATTGCCCCGCAGCCAGGCACACACTCCCAGCCACACTTTTCCTCAATAACCAGTCTAGGAGTGTTGTTTTTATTTTTGGATAACTTGGATAGGGTTGAGGGAGCTTGGTGAGATACTCCAAAAACAGAACTATGTACAGATTGAGGACAATTAACTGCTTTCTGAAAAAACTGAAGGAGTCGCTCTTGCTTATAGCAAACTTAGCTTGGTAGTGGAAACAGTTAAACATAGACTCCTTTCTTTAGAGCCACAAGATCTGCCCCTTCGCATAGAATCAGACAGACTAAGCTCTTCAGGACACCAGCTGAAGTCCCCTTTAGATAAAGACACAGCTGACTCTGGAGCGCAAGAGGGGTGGCAGCAGTCTCTAATGCCGCGTACACACGGTCGGAATTTCCGATGGAAACAGTCCGATGGGAGCTTTTCATCGTGTGTATGCCCATCAGTCAGAATTTCCGACGGACTTTGGATTGAGAACCTGTTCTTAATTTTTTCCGACGGAAAACCTTTCTATCGGATTTTCCGATCGTGTGTATGCAATTCCGACACGTAAAATTCCGACGCATGCTCGGAAACAATTCGACACATGCTCAGAAGCATTGAACTTCCCTTTAATAGTGCAGTCGAACGTGTTGTATGCCGTGGTGTTATTGACCGTCGGAATTTGGTGTGACCGTGTGTAGGCAAGACAGTTTGAGCAAAATTCCGTCGGAATCCCGACAGGAAAACCATCAGAGCTTTTTTCAACGAGAATTCCGACCGCGTGTACGCGGCATAAGATCTCTCACAGCAGTCTGTAATCACAAAAATGTCTAGTGACGGTAGGTTGCCTCCTTCCATCTTCCAAGCAACACTTTTCTCCAGTGAAAAAAGACGAGATCTTCAGCAGACAGCCCCTCAGTCCGCTGTCTGTAGCTTCGGCATCCAGGCCCCCAGATCTGCAATTTGTATGTTGTCGTAACAAGCAGTAAAATGAGCATTTCACTGCAAAGGATCAGTGTGGATGGACCTTAAATGGTTAGGCAATTTCAGAAAACAGTAACCTTACACAGCCTCAGGGCTGTCTTTAAGGTAGGGCAAAAGGGGCACCTGCTCCAGGCCCAGTCATTGTTGTTGGGTCCAAAGCAGCTGCCCCTTGAGCCTACACTGCCTGAAAATAGTTGTCAAGTGGATTTGGGAGGGTCCAAGAAAATGTTTGCCCAGGGTCCAATCAATACGGCCCTGAACAGCCTTAACAAGGGGAAGAATATGACAATTCTGATCACTGTTTCTGCAGATCGATCAGATCAGTGGTAAGAGTAATGCCGCGTACACACGATCGGTTTTGCCGTCGGAATAAACTCTGAAGGTTTCTTCGACGGAATTCCTCTCAAGCTGACTTGCCTACAGACGGTCACACCAAAGTCCGACTGTCTACAACGCGGTGACGTACAACACGTACGACGGGACTAGAAAAAGGAAGTTCAATAGCCAGTAGCCAATAGCTGCCGTCTCGTACTTGCTTCAGAGCATGCGTCGTTTTTGGTGCGTCGGAGCAGCATACAGACGAGCGGTCCTATAGGAATTGGTTCCGTCGGAAATATTTAAAACATGTTCCATTTCTAGGTCCGTCAGAATTTTCGAAAAAAAAAAAAAGTCAGATGAGGCATGCACACGATTGGAATATACGCTGAAAAGCTTCCGTCTGACTTTTTCTGTCGGAAATTCCGCCCGTGTGTACACGGCATAAGTCATTCTAGGACTGTAGGTCACAAAGCAAACTTGGGGGAGAGGGGTTTATTTTTTCTGAGTGAATTAGTTAGGGCTAATAATAGTTCCAAATGACCCCTATAGCAGTGTACCAGGCAGCTAGCACAAACCCTTCCAATTCCGTACCACATCCTGGAAGATTTGTTGGTGCGGAAGAATTCAATAACCATTAAGCTGGGGTGCTCAAAGGAGTCCCTGATTGGTTTAGCCCCCTCTTAAAGCAACTGTTTGGAGATAAAGAGCGTATAATTAGCCACATTGTTGGAATCCTCTTCATTGGCAGCCCTACTACAATGCAGAGAGCAGCCTGAGTGCCAATTTTAGCAGGCTGGTATAATCATTGAATAAATTACAAATTGTTATAAAGCAGACTAGGTCTAGAGGTTGAGAATTATTTGCAAATTTACCTAATTGATCTTCAACCTCAATCTGAAAAATGGATTAGCTCATTCTATTTGCCCATGACATAAACATTAAAGAGGGAACAGTAAACTGACATTTTTACCATTTTAATGAAAACTTTGTAACTTTCGGTCACAGCTGTAATAAAAACCACAAAGTCTGACCCACCACGGCTGTAATGTAATTACATGTAATTGTGCAGACCAGGTATTCTCTCTATCATCTATTTTAGGCTCCTTACTGCCACTCATAGAGAGAGAGAAGGGGTAAGTTACATAGCACAGGGCCATGTGCACCTGAAGTCTTCAGCACATTTGAAAGCTTGCAGGTTAAAAGCTGTAGCAGGTATACACTATATTACCAAAAGTATTGGGACACCTGCCTTTACACACACATGAACTTTAATGGCATCCCAGTCTAAGCCCCCGTACACACGGTCGGAAATTCCGACCACAAAATTGGATTTTTTTCCGACGGATTTTGTCCGACACTGGTGTTGCATACACACGGTCGGACAAAGTTGTCGTAAAAATCCGATCATTCTGACCATGGTAATGTTCGTTGCGTACGACGGAACTACGTAGAGGCTAGTAGCCAATAGCTTTGGTCTCGTAATTTGATCTGAGCATGGCGTGGCACTTTGTCCGTCGGAAATCTCTACACATGATCGGAAAAAGCCCGATCAGATTTTGTTGTCTGGAAATTTGAGAGCAGGATCTCAAATTTTTTCTGTCTGAGATTCCGACAGAAAAAATCCAATGGAGCCCACACACGGGCGGATTTTCCGACAACATGGTCCGATCGGACATTTTCCATCGGAATTTCCGACCGTGTGTACGGGGCATTAGTCTGGCATATAGGGTTATATATAGTCATAGGGTTCATTATTGAGTTGGACCACCCTTTGCAGCTTTAACAGCTTCAACTCTTCTGGGAAGGCTGTCCACAAGGTTTAGGAGTGTCTATGGGAATGTTTGATCGTTCTTCCAGAAGCGCATTTGTTAGGTCAGGCTTTGATGTTGGACAAGAAGGCCTGGCTCGCAGTCTCCGCTTTAATTCATCCCAAAGGTCTTCTATTGGGTTGAGGTGCAGGCCAGTCAAGTTCCTATGGACTAAGATGCCATTAAAGTTCATGTGCATGTAAAGGCAGGCATCCCAATACTTTTGGTAATATAGTGTACATAGAACAGATTAAGATATAGAGTTTTTGACCAATATAAAAAGGCATAATCCACCTTTATGACCATGTTTCATGTTACACCCCCTACCCACTTACTTGAATCATGTGTGATTTTCTCTGGAGCATCCTGGTATTCAGCACCATTCATTCACAGAGTCATTCACAGTGACCTGTGAGTGGGTAAACTACAAGTCTCATCTGCCACAGTGGCTCACAGATTATGCTGGCACAAGTGTGTCAATGTCACCACATCAGTTAAAGTATTTCCATCCCTGATTTTACTTCTTAGCCCCCGTACACATGGTCGGAAATTCCGACCACAAAATCCGTCAGACTTTTTCAGACAGATTTTGTCTGAAACTGGTGTTGCATACACACGGTTGGACAAAGTTGTAGAAAAATCCGATCGTTCCGAACGTGGTGACGTTCATTGCGTACTACGGAACTACGTAGAGGCTAGTAGCCAATAACTTTGGTCTCTTAATTTGATCTGAGCATGCGTGGCACTTTGTCCGTCACAATTCCCTACACACGATGGGAAAAAGTCAGATCAGATTTTGTTGTCGGAAAATTTGAGATCCTGCTCCGATGAAAAAAGCCCGCTAGAGCCCACACACGATCGGATTTTCCGAAAAACATAATCCGATCGGACTTTTTCCATCGGATATCCGACCGTGTGTACGGGGCATAAATCTAAAGTTGTTCCGTAAATTTGCTTACCGATTGTTGCCAATAGAAAACTGCCTGTGAAATCTATTCACAAAATTCATTTTTTCTAAAATGTGCAAGTTACAGTAGACAATGACAAGTATACCGGGACCAGATTTATGCCACTGCTATATAGTTTGGCCACACAACATTTTAGCGAAGCCAAAAACATTAAATGCAGAAACAAAAAACAAACATGCTAAAATCTACTTGTCCAGACCTCTTAATGACTAATACACTGAAACAGAATTGTAGCGGAGAGTCCCATTCAGGTATTTAGGGTGGACACTGTACAGGTCCAAACAAATGACGAAAGAGCTAAAAAAAAAGAAAAGGCCTAACAAAAAAACTGATAAGTCTAAAACCACATCACCACAGACCATAAGCCAGGCACACAAGCCAGGAAAATGATAGTATCTAAAAAACAGTCAGGTTAGGCTATTTAAGGAGGAGGTCAGTTTCTTCTGATTCATGACAATCTGGAAGAACACACAATCCATTGTAGGAAGATTATGGGATGGAGGTGAAGGGGGATTGCACTTCTGAAAATTCCCAGATGTATGATGGTTTAGTTTTGTGGAGCAGAGTTGGACAGAAGCATTGAGATTAAAATGTTCCAAGGAACCATCAACCTTTGGACTACAGGAATGTAAAAGTGATGCAACGCAGTTCTCTGGAAGTTACACATTTGCCTTGAACTGCCACGCTAAGTTGTGATGCTTGGCGTAAATTGCTATGCTCTCTATAAAACCATCAACCTAGATCACAATCTGTAGAATGTTCTTGGTCATTTAGCACAGGGGTATGGGAGAGAAGCCACTAAATTGTTAAATCAGCTTCAACAAAAATAGAGACAAATCCTGGATTCCCATAAGAGGTGGGTTCTAGAAAAACATTTGTACGTTTTTGCATTAAGTCTATGTTGGAGCATTTTGTGACTGTCAGGAACGTGCCAGTACTGAGCGTGCCCCTTCTCGAATTGTGCAGCAATGTTTGCCCACCAGTGTGCGCCGGCGCGCTCCCCAGGCGCGCACACGTGCGCTGTTTGGCACCAAGGAACTTTTAAAAGTGTCTCAGCTACACTTGTCGCTGTTTTGTCTGCAGCTCTGTACCAGTGTTACCTGAATCTGTCCTGCTGATTGTTTACTGACCCCGTTCTGTCTGACTCCTCTACCTTCTCCAATCCGACCCGGCCTGCCTGACTCTGCCTATCTCTGCTGTGAACCGTTGCAGATATCTGACTGCCTTACTGACTCTGATCTGTTGTCTGCTGTTCTCATCCACCTGATCACCTGCCAACCCAGACCGTCTGACCCTGCTGTTGTCTGCTGTATTCTTCTGCCTATTACCTGCCGACCCGGACTGTCTGACTCTGCCTATTGCCTGCTGCATTGTGTTGTTGTGTTCTAGCCTTCTCATCCAGCTCCAGCAGCCACTGTTCCTGCATCTCCTGCCACTTAGCTCGCTGCCCGCTTCTGCCTGCTGTCATCTGTAGTCCAGCCATCCCTGGAGGATCTCCATTCCGTTCCTGTGCCAACCACTAGTAAGGCACTCCTACCCACTGTGCTTACGAGACCACTGTTCCCATTCCAGTGGCTCCTGAACCAGCACTGTAAGAGGGGTCTTCTCCTACAAGTTGGGCTTTACTACAAGGTACCTAACAGTGACATTAAGTTTGGCTCTCCTCAGTAGCTCTTAGCCCCCGTACACACGGTCGGAAATTCCGACGGAAAATGTCCGATTGGACCATGTTGTCGGAAAATCCGCCCGTGTGTGGGCTCCATCGGACTTTTTCCTTCGGAATTTCCAAGTGAAAAAATTTGAAAACCTGCTCTCAATTTTTACGACAACAAAATCTGATCAAACTTTTTCCGATCGTGTGTACAGAATTCCGACGGACAAAGTGCCACGCATGCTCAGATCAAATTACGAGACCAAAGCTAGTGACTACTAGCCTCTACTTAGTTCCGTCGTACGCAACGAACGTCACCACGTTCAGAATGATCGGATTTTCCGACAACTTTGTGCGACCGTGTGTATGCAACACCAGTGTCGGACAAAATCCGTCAGAAAAAATCTTTTCCGACCGTGTGTACGGGGGCTAAGGCTCCATGCACACTGAAGCTCAAAAAATCTTTTTATGGACGCCAGATTGCTGGCAGAAAAACGCTGGTTGAAAAACGTTCTTTTAACAGCGTTTTGTACTAGCGTTTATGGGCGTTTTTAATAAAAATACACAGAGGGCACTCCAAAAATCCCACAATGCATTCCAAACTCCCACAATGCATTGAAAAAATAGAACACTGAACGCTAATTAACGTGCGCTCATGAGAGTTCATCAGCGGTTTGCGCTTTTTGCCGGTGAAAAACGGCACTTTGAATGCGAATTTCTGGCGTTCAGAAAAAAGCCCATAAACGCCACTGCTCATTAAAGCTAAAAAACTTCCATGTGTGCATGGACACATAGGCTAACATAGAGTGGAGTTTATGGTCTTTTAAAAAAAATGCCCAAACTCCAATAAACTGCAGTTTATGAGCTCCAGTGTGCATGGAGCCTTAAGTTGAAGGTGGTTAGCAGCAGCTGCAGTTCTAAGGCTGATCAATATACTGAAGTGTTTCACCTATGTCAGTTATGCCATGTACACACGACCAGACTTTTCAACGGACTGAATTCCGTCTGACTTTTCAACTGAGTTTCGACGGACTTCCGTCGAATCGGACTTGTCTACACACAATCACTCCAAAGTCCGACGGATTCGAACGTGATGACGTACGACCAGACTAGAATAAGGAAGTTCATAGCCAATAGCTGCCCTAGCGTCGGTTTTCGTTCGTCGGACTAGCATACAGACGAATGGATTTTTCTACCGGACTCAAGTCTGTTGGAAAGATTTCAAACGTGTTCTAAATGTAAAGTCCGTCTGATTTTCGACAGTGTGTACTCGGCATTATGCAGTCTTCAGCAGATCAAGAGTGGTGCTGATTACTTGTAATGTCAGCTGCAATTGTCCATGAAGACCTCACTTGCTAACTTTGAAAGGCTTGCCTCCTTCTTCCCAAGAATTGAACATTTACATTAAAGCCAGCAATACTGTTTCGTTACATACATTCAGGTGCAGAAACGGCCCCCTTCTGAGCCAGCCTTGGTTTCTGTCCCCTACCCAGCTCTGAGCACCCTCCTTTAGTTCTACCCCCTACTCACCCCCCCCCCCCCCCCAGTACCACCCCTTTCAGAGAACACAGAGGTGTGGTGGTGCTAAATTTGTATGGCAATGATAACAAGAAAAGTAGTAAAATAGACCCCCCAGCCAGCAGCAAAAGACCCCCCCTAGCAACAATAGATTTCCTTAATGGCAATGAACCCTCACATCAAAATACCACCCCAGCAACAACAGACCCATGGTAGTGACAACAAATCTCCCAGCAGACAGACAAAATAGACCCCTCCCTCAACAGTAGATCCCTTCCAGCAACAATTTCCCCCTCCCAGCAACAATAGATCCTCCACCAGCAACAATAGACCTCCCCAGCAACAATAGATTGCCACACAAAAATAGATCCCCCAGCAGCCAGCATCAATAGACCCTCCAGCACACCCCAGTACCCTCTGCCATTGCATACATTCAGTGCAGGAGGTGCCGAAACTGCGTTCCCCACATTCCCTCTGAAAAAAAGCCCTGCATACATTAAAGTAGAAGTTCAGACAAAAAAGGAACTGTAAATCTACTGGCAGGCACAATCTAAGACTAATCTATCTCACCATGTAAAACAAAAATCGCTATATACACCTTTTCTGCAGCTGTCCCGGTCTAGTCCCACTGCTCTCAGCCAGCGGTGGGCTTCTCTCTGTAGGTGTGTGCAGGTGGAAGCCCCATAGTAAGTCTATGGGTGACATCACTTCCCAGGCACAGTCATCTGTCTCCTGCACACACAGACCAGACTGGATCGGCTTCATAACAATTATTGCTTTACAGGGTTAGATAGATCAGTCTTATGCCCCGTACACACGGTCGGATATTCCGATGGAAAAAGTCAGATCGGATTATGTTGTCGGAAAATCCGATCGTGTGTGGGCTCTAGCTGACTTTTTCCGTCGGAATTTCCGACTGAAAAAATTTGAGAGCAGGATCTCAAATTTTCCGCCAACAAAATCCGATCAGACTTTTTCCGATCGTGTGTAGGGAATTCCGACGGATAAAGTGCCATGAATGCTCAGATCAAATTACGAGACCAAAGCTATTGGCTACTGGCCTCTACGTAGTTCCCTAGTATTCAACAAACGCCACCACGTTCGGAACGATCAGATTTTTTGACAACTTTGTCCGACCGTGTGTTTGCAACACCAGTTTCGGACAAAATCCGTCGGAAAAAATCAGACGGATTTTGTGGTCGGAATTTCCGACAGTGTGTATGGGGGCTTAGAATGTGGCTGCCAGTAGATTTAGAGTTAGATTTTGGCTGTACTTCTACTTTATGTACTTACAATGTTCATAACAAAAGCTGTGTCCTGAATTACAGGCCCAAGCTGTACAATTGGAACTAAGGCTCATTACATTCAGTGGTTAAGTTTCACTGCTACTGACCATTGAGACTTTATCGATGAACTGTTGAATGTTGGGAGAAGAGTTATTCACCCTGCTTGTCATGGTGCTGATGTGGACTTAAGTTGAGGTGCTGTATACAGCATTAGACTCCACAAAGACACAGTGGTTGCTTTTGAAATGAACAAAGATACTTGGTACCAGTTTTTGGGACCTGATGGGACCTGATGGGTTCCCATTAAAGTATGCAGTATGTACTGTAAATCCAAAACATTTTTCTTTCCATTTTAGGGAGAAAATGGAATGGTGTCAGTTTGTTTTTGCCAACTGTGTCCTATTTAGGAGATTTCCCTTTACTTCCTCTCCTGCAGACACAAGAAGTGAAAGAAAACCACTCCAAGGTGAAGGACATGCCACTGAGACAGTTGTCACCCGAATAAGTGTCCCCGCTGGAAGATTTCCTCTCTATTCCTCTTCTGGTGGCAGCTAACAATTTTGGATCTTTCTTTTAGTCTTGGTGCCAATGGTCAGAGGACGAGCAAATAGAGTACATTTGCCTAATGTGGGCACAGACAACAATAAAAAACCAGAGGGGGCTCTAACCCCTCTCCATACTATCCAAAACTAAGAGCTGATCTAGGACGTATTAGCAAACCACATGCACATAAGGCTAATGTACTCCCAAACCGACATTGTACCTACCTGCAAGCATGTTTTCCTCATGGAACCCTGCATGCACGCCATACACTTGTGTACTCTTCCAGTATCATCATAAATCTGCATACACACTAACCTTTGACCCTTATGGGACTGGTTATTTTTCAGCATTACTAGTTTTTATTACAGTGAGGAAAATTTCTTATTTCTGTATGTAACCCCATTGTGGAGATTCTCCCTAATGTTCTGTCAATGTGATGCCCATATAAAATGGGTGAATGTCACTTGGACAGGATTACATTTATTGCACATAAGCTAAAAGTTGCACTTACATCAAGGATGCATATATAACGCCTTTAAAAGTATACATTGGCATACAAAAACCTGTCCTTCCGGGACTCAAGGGTTAGGGTGATGTCAGCACATCGCTCTGCCCATAACCATCACCGTAACCTTTGAGTCCCGGAAGGACAGGTTTTTGTATGTGTGCCGACCAAAGTATGCTTTTAAAGGCGTTATATATGCATCCTTGATGTAAGTACAACTTTTAGCTTATGTGCAATAAATGTTTTTATGATTTCCTACTATGTGAAGCCTTTTGTATTTTGGGGAATTTCAGAGACAACCGTATCGGCTTGGTATGTAAATGCTTATAATTCTAAAAGGCCCTGGGTGGGTGTGGAGCCACAAGCATTTTGACCTCTTGTGGTGAGAGGTCCGTATGAGCTGGTAAGCGAGCCTTTCAGCCTTTGGTGTTGGTGTTGATGCACAGAATCACAACTCAAGGTGGTGGATGGTGGTGATACTTTTTATTTCTATTTTTATTTTATTTAACTAGCGCAACTTGGTACAAGACCTTAATGAATGCTATACTTCACGCCAAAACTGCTTCTGTCTCTATAAGGATGCACAGGCAATTCAAAACAGGTTGATGCAGCTTACAAGAAGGTCAACTGCAGGCCAGAAGCAGGTCAACAGCTTTAAACTTTTTGAAAAATTACATATGTAGCGGTCACACTTTAACAAGTGTGCGCTATAAGTGGAAATTTCGTTTTTCCCTCAGAACAGTAATGGGGTTCTGAGGGTTAATTGTACAGGTTTACTTTGGCATCAATTTGGCTGGGCTGTACTAGGGTTCTGCCAGGTCATGGGTGCAGTGAGGTACCCATGACAGGCCTAGAACCAGGCCTGGTTGGACGTTTTGGGTATCAATCTTCCCCGGAGCCAATCAGTGGGCGTGTCTGGCCCCGCTGTGTAGTCTAGGGAGGGGTACTTAAGGTGCTGAAATCACGTGTTCGGGGTTTGGCCGCAGTCCTGCTTCCTGGTTCTGGACCGGGGTAGCCCCGCGAGGGGTCCCGGGCCTAGGATCGTTCAGTTTGACTAGCCCCATAGACCCGCATGGTCTAGGGTGGGGATCTGTCTGTTCCCGAGTCTCGGAGCCAGTTAGCCTGAGGCCCAGTAACTGAAGGAGGATTCAAGGCTTCTCAGTATTGGAGGGACACGGCAACTCGTACAAGTGACCAGGGGAGGACTCTTCAGAGGAGGGCCAACAAGCTGGCATCTCAGTAAGAGCCTGGAAGCTGAGTTGTATGGACACTAAATAATCCACACTTCCACAGTACTGCCAAGGAGATGGAGAAAGTTCCAGGTACTGTGAGAAAGGTTCCTATTCACCTTCGGTTGCAAGTTTATTCTGTGTCAGAGACTTTTTGCAAGTTTCCGGATCACATTGTTGGCTGCTAAACCTCTGGCTAGAGGTTTATCTGGCATTGAAGTACCCAGCTGCGAGTGGCTACTCTCTGGGTTGATTAGAGACATTTTGTGGATGTCAACAGTTCAAGGTGCCCGAATTTCTTCACCCGTGCCCTCTATTCCTATCTGACACTGTGTTATGTTGGATGTTACCACTGCAGAATAAAAACCTTCAAAAGGACTTTTTATGTGCCAGCATTTTAAAGTTGTTGGGTACTAACCCTGGGAACCCCTGGACATTCACCGACAAGCCAAGAGGAGGTAACTGGTAAGCCCAAAAGTCAAGGCTGCCCCTCAAGGGGTTATGGCCGCTACACATACATTCTGCCATCATGCCAAGACCACAATGAATGCTGTACTTCACATCAAAACTCATGCTCTCTATGTCCCATGGGGGGATGCACAAACAACTCAAAGCAAGTTAATGCAGCTTATAAGGAGGTCACCTGCAGGCCAGAAGAAGGTTAACTGTACATTAGAAGAATTTACCGGAAGTCAGAAGAGAGAGAGTGGCTGGAAGCAAACTGCATTTGCCCATCAACACAAACCCAAAGCCAGCTGACACGGGCATAAAGGAAGAAATACTTAAATACACCAGATTTTTATTTTCTTTCAGGGTATTCCAACAATAACAAGGCCTTGAACTGATACCGAATCCTTTTTTGTTGAAGAAAAATAATATGCTGTTAAAAAATAAATAAGCTTCACGTGGCAATGATTTTTATGTATGCTCCAAACATGGTAATAATCAAAAAAAGGTGTATGTAGTGCAAGACTGTGAAACAAAGCTTTGGGGATTTTTGCATTACTGAATGTTAAAATTGTGTGTGTGAAGCAGGTGTGTTCAGAAAAAGAACATTTTTAAAGTGAATTCCAGAACAAACCTTTTTTTTTTTACAGACTAAGGCTAGAACCCTAGTCAGGATTTTTTTTTTTTATAGACTAAGGCTAGAACCCTAGTCAGCGACTTTTTTGTTGTTTATGTAGCACCCTCTAGTGCTAGATTATTGTAGGTAAATTTGTTTTTGTGACTCATGGTAGTTGTGTCTGTTAATTGGGTCGGGTTGCTGTAGGTCAGGCTGGAGGGCTCTACAGTTCAGGCTTCTGGTATCTCCCCCTGGTTCTAGAAGCTTGGAGAAGTTTCTAGAAGCTAATGAGTGGAGGCCAGGAGGTGCTGATCTGCATGTTTATGGGAATCTGGCCAATCCCCAGGAAGAAGGCCTGGCAGGGTGGCTGGATCAGCACATAAATATTGTGGAGCCTTGCCAGCCAAGGGGAGTCGGGTGGAAGATGGAGTGAGGAAGCTGTGTCATGTAGCCTGGGAGGGAACCTCTGGCGTTAGGCTGGGAGCTGAGAAAGGAAGAAGGACAGAGGGATCTATACTATCCCATGGTCTCAGTTGGGAGACACCCTGGCTTGTGAAGAAGGACCTGTACAGCAGGAGGCCTAAACAGTCGTCTCTTCTAAGGCAGCAGGATTTCCAGGGACAGTGTGAGTACTTCTACATACCCAGGGCCAAAAAGGGTTAAAGTTGTTGGTTGTAATATCGAGCAAGCTTTTCTGGCACTGTGCTAACAAGCTGTGACTCAATCTCTTGTCCTGGGACATTTCACTAAGCAGCCAGGTGGGCTGCTTAGGGGACATAGAGCTCCTGCCAGTGGAGATTTTGCTAAAATTGAACTCTGGGTACACAGAGCTCCCATAAAGGGGGATTTATTTGCCCATAGTTCATAGAGACTGTTGCTGTATCGGAGGGAATGCAGTCAAGTATATGTTCATTTTTCTGGATCACACACAGAAGGAAGTTGTCTTCATCATTGTTCCTTAAGTCGAATTAGGCATCCCATGAAATCCCATAACCTATCCCAGTTGTTTTCCCCAATAAAACAGCAAAAACAAGTGGACTGTTTCCTTGGGAAACCAAAATCCAGCAGCTATTGCGGGGATATCGCTACATCTATATCCCTGTTGCAGGCTTTTCCTCACTTCCTGTCTGGTAAAACCATTGTCACAAAGACAGAAACTGAGAGGAAATCTCTTCAACAGAGCCCTGGATAGCAATCAAACCCAACATAGGTTCATAATCCGTCTCCCTACTGTATATCTAAAACAAAAAACTTTTCTGGTTGGACTTTAATTCCAGGGACATAAGTATCATTTTTTTTTACCCAGGGACAGCCTTGATTAAATGAGGGGTGACCCCAAAAATTAAGACTATTTGGTCACCTTATTGTAAAAGTTTTAAAATTCCTATATTTCAATTAGAGCAGGTTTGCATTATACATTAACACACACCAAAAGGTAGTATTATATTTTGTAATATTATTTTTCAAATTATCGATTGCATAAAAAAGTCACATTTAGGCCCACATCCCATTTTCACCTTCGTCCTCAGATTTCATTCTGAATGCTCTGCAAGAAACTCAGCTTCCATTATAGTTTCACCAGAGCTTTTTGTAATGCTTATGGATTGTTCTGTATTTCCACTGTATTTTCACACAAATAAAACACACAGTTCAGTCTAGATGATATTAAAGCCTTTGTTTAAAAAAGAAAAAAAAGTTGTAGGACAATATAAACCAATAAATTACAGATGCAAGTAGATGGAATACCATTTTTACGTACGTTCTATGAGCCAAGTGTGAATGTTTTGAATGAGAATGTAACACGTTTAATCTCCAGTTAACCTCCTTTAAAAATTGCTTCTCTCAAGGTGTAAATCAACCTCAAGTTGATGGTAAGTTCTAGGTGGATACCAAAAGTTGAACCAACTGCCAACTTTTTGTGTCTTTCAGCCAACCTGGTGGAGAGAACTAATGGCTGAGATCCTTGATAATCTTTTCCCTCCTTGGCAGCTACCTTGCTCAGCTTATAGAGAACTTGTGGCCATGCTATGGACATTCAGGTATTTACATGTTCTTAACAAGCAGTAAAAATGATTGAAAACAGGGGTCTCCAAACTTTCTAAGGACTTTAGGGGGCCAAACTGTGGCCATTGGAAGTAGAAATTGTCCTGGAGTCAGTGGGAGGAATCGTGCCCCATTATTGGTGTCAGTAAGAGGAATACAATAGTTGGTGTCAGTAGCAGGGATAGCACACCATTGTTGGTGTCAGTGGGAGGAATAGTGCACCATCTTTGGTGTCAATGGGGGAATTAGTGCCCTGTTGTTGATGCCAGTAACAGGAATTATGACCCATTGTTGGTTTCAGTGAGAGGAATAGTGTTTTGCATCAGTGAGAGGAACAGAGGGGTAAAGGCAAGCAAAGGGCTGCATCTGGCCCCCGGGCCACAGTTTGGAGACCACTGCTTTGAAACAAGCCCTAACTAACCTCCATAGTTTCAGGCACCGTAAAGCATTTGTCCTCAGAAACACTAAAGTGGTTCTCCTAATAGTTCTTCTCCCTCCCATCAGCGACTCAGCAGCTCTTCCCCTGCATACCCCTCCCAGTAGGGGCTCTGCAGCTCAGTTCACCCTGCTTTCCCCTCCCAGCAGTGACTTAACAGCTCAGCTCACCTCCCAGCAGTGACTCAGCAGCCTTCTAGTCTTCTATTCTCCATTGTAAACACATAGAGGGAGATTTTCTAAGATGGGTACTCACGGGTACTCACAGAATCTGTGCAGAATAACCAATCAGCTTCTAGGTTTTGTTGTCAAAGTTTAATTGAACAAGCTAGAAGCTGATTGGTAACTATGCACAGCAGCACCAGATTCTATAGGCACCAGTTTTAGAAAATCTCCCCCATAGTAGGAGCTCTGGGAAAGGGAACAGGGTAAGCTGCTGAGGGAACTTTTGAACAAATTGGAGGGTTGAAGGTTTTGGAGGGAACTTTGAGGACAAATTGCTTTACTGTGCCTGCAGTCACTGAGGTGAGTGAGATCTTGTTTTAAATCTCATTTGCCAATTGTTAAGAATATGTAAACTCTTTAGTGTTTGTAGCCTGGCCACATTTACTAATCACAGATGTGATGCTCTCCCTGCCCTATTTTTAACTTAGGACCCATTTACCGTGCAGTGCCTTAATGTGTGTCGTGGCTTCCAATGCACAAAGAAATCTCAATTATCGGACTTCTCTCATCTCATTTTGCTGCAATGCACTAAGGTGCATTTCTGCACATTGCAATGCATGTGCAATGCCTTTGTTTTTTGGGGTGCTATTCAAAATGAATGGCACTGCAAAGTGCCAAAGCGTGAAATAATTTCTAATGCCGCTTACACACGTTTGGATTTTCTGACGGGAAATGTTGGATGTGAGCTTGTTGTCGGAAAGTCAGACTGTGTGTATGCTCCATCGAACATTTGCTGTCGAACTTTCCGCCAACAAATGTTTGCTAGCAGGTTCTCAAATTTTCCGCCAACAAAACGTTGTTGTTGGAAAGTCCGATCGTGTGTACACAAGTCCGTCACACAAAAGTTAACGCATGCTCGGAATCAAGCAGGAGCTGCACTGGCAATTAAACTTCCTTTATCTCGGCTCGTCGTACGTCTTGTACGTCACTGCGTTTCCACGTTCGGAATTGTTGGCCAACATTTGTGTGACCGTGTGTATGCAAGACAAGTTTGAGCCAACAACCTTCGAACAAAAATTTTTTTGTTGCCGGAAAGTCCGATCGTGTGTACGCGGCATTAGAGTAAAGCAGATTGAGAAATCTAACAGCAGCCTCAAGGAGGAAATCCGAGAATACCCAACAGTGTGGCCGAGAGCAAAAGAAGGCTGGTGATCCAACAGAGTGGTTTCCCCCTTAAAAAACTGATATATCAGTTCTTGGCGGACCTAACCTTTAAAATAAGCTTCTGTACAAATGAGAAGCAAAATAATAATACAAATAATAATAACATTAATAACAAATAAATTCAAAAGTCAAAAATAGATACTCTTTACATTATCAGTGCATTGTTTTATACATTGAGAAACAATATAAAATTATTTTCATCCTGGCGCATGATTGGTTAATGGTGGTTTGTTTTGTCTGTTCGCAGATTCTTGGACACAGTTCTTTGTTTGTAGTCCTCTCCTGAGCCAAAGTCCATTGTGTCATGATGGTTGGAAAACTCCTGAGGTATAGGAAATTCTTCTGCAGAGGAATGCATGCGGCGCCCAAAGACTTTGTCCTGCAGTTCCGCTATATCATTCCGTATGTCGGCCATCATGAGTAACAAGAAGTCAAAGGATCCCGGTGGCCCCTTAAGATGAAGATCAATATTCTACGGTTATATTATTATTTTCAAATGATATGTCCACACAACAATTACATTTCAGTAAAGAAGTAGACACCAAAGAGTTTCAGCATCTGTAGAGGCTTATTTGTCAATGCAATAGAAGTGCCAGTGAGAGTTCATTTTTTTTGGTGGGGGAGTAGAACAAGAGTGGGTTTCTTGAATATTTATTAATTTCTTCCGACACAGCCATGGATTATGGCGATCCCTAGAACATGTTTTAAATGTGCTTCACATTTTCTTGATGGAATTTTAAACAAACTTGTAGTAGGATAAAACTTAATTTGCCATTCTAGGTCTATGCAGGTAGTATTCGTTTTCTTCTTGTGTACCCCAAAGGCCTCTATAACCTGGATGCTCTAAAATGCAAATACTGACTTTTACAAGGATGTCAGTGCTTGGCTCCTCATCTTAATACACACAGACAGTGGAACCTCGGATTACGAGCATAATCCGTTATAGGTGAATGCTCGTAATCCAAAGTACTCGCATATCAAAGCGAGTTTCCCCATTGAAGTCAATGGAAACAAAAAAAAAAATTTGTTCCTCATCGACTTCAATGGCATGCAATACCACATGCGGCCAGAGGTGGGGGGCACCGGAGAGCCTTGGAAATGGCCGGTGCAGTGCCATAGAATGAGATTTGCCATAGAATGAGATGCTCCGCCTCCGTCACATCCTATTGGCTCACAATCAGTCTCACTTTGGCTATCACAGGGAGAGGATCTCCTCCCTGTGATAGCTGGACCTGCACGGAACTCTATAGGAGCTAAATAGGCGATTTGAGTTGTGGTTTTAAGGGATGGCTCAAAGTGCTGAGTGACACTTTTGCAAAGCACGGAAAATGTTTTGTGCCGCTTGTATCTTTATCACCGTCACCCCCATGCAGTAGCAGCAGCTGAGGAATCCGCAGGAGGATTCCAAGCTGGAGCTTCTCTGCATTCAGTCTATTGAAAAGGCAGAAGATCTTTACTACATTCCGCCGCTGCCATTCGCTCTCATTGTCCTAGACGGGGGAGATTCTGAGCAGCTGGCCGAGCCATTAACTCCTGCACACTGCTAGCGAGAGAGCGGCTTTTTAATTCTTGAACCTGTAAATGCTGGAGCGTCCAGCTAGGAGACTTCCCCTGGATGGGCACCGCAATGCCCTGACTTCTACTCTACTTACAAAGCCCCGTGCAGAATGAATGGTGAACGGGTGGGGGTTGGGGTTGCAGGGGGGGGGTGGTTTTTCCTGTGAACAGTCTTATTTAGCAGTGAATATATAATGGGATGTGAAGCGTTTAAGCAGAAAGCAGGCTTTGCAGATGACTTTGTACCTTCCTCTCTCTCTGTCTGGTGATTGTTATCACTGGACACCCTGGCACCTGGGGCTGTAACGTGCCCGTCGTCCACAGGTCCTTTCACATGGGACTGCTTGCCCAGTTCTGCAGATATTATTGGTGTGTGCCCCTCACCCCCCCCCCCCCCTCCCCTCCTCCTTCCTATGTGCCCTGCACTGAACTTCTACCTCCAGTGACAGAGATGAGCCATCCACCGGGCTGGACCGGGACACGGAGAGCTCCGTGCAGCTCCAGCTATCACAGGGAGGAGATCCTCTCCCTATGATAGCCAAAGTGAGACTGATTGTGAGCCAATAGGATGTGATGGAGGCGGAGCATCTCATTCTATGGCAAATCTCATTCTATGGCACTGCACCGGAAAGGCCCAAGGACACTTCGGCTGTCCTCAGCAAACTGATTATTTCCGTGTCTTGCCGAACGGCGCCTATCGGCTGTAATCGGCGTAGTACAGCTCTTCATGGCTCCTCAGGCCAAATGCGGTACTGCAGGCCCTATTAGCTTGAATTATGCTCAAAACTCAGAGAGACAATACTCACAAACCGAGTCAGAATTTAAAAAAAAAAGTTGCTCGTCTTTCAAAATGCTCATTAACTGCGTTACTCGTAAACCAAGGTTTCACTGTATTCTGATTTTGCCATCAATGTGAAGAGAATCCTCAATAATCAGTTCTAGTTGAGGCTGATAATCGCATATTAGAGCACCCCTGGTTTAGGGGCTCCCTGGTTCTCTTGAAGAAAGACAATGCTCTAGACCAGCCTTTTTCAAACATTTTCTCAAACATTTTTAACATGGGAGGAACCCTTGAAATAATTTTCCAGTCTCAGGGAACCCCTGATAACAATTTCTATATGTAAAGCTCACGGTACATTAGTATGAGGGTTACTGGGAAGAATGCTCCTTACATTTGTGGTCATTGGGAAGAATCCCTCCCTACAAATGGTTAAAAGAGAAGATCAGGGTTTAATAAAACCCAAACATTTGTGCTCACCTACCGTGCCTTGATAAAGTATTCACACACCTTGAAATGTTCCACATTTTCTCATGTTACAACTAAAAATGTAAATGTGTTTTATTGGGATTTTATGTAATAGAACAACACAAAGTGGCACATGATTGTGAAGTGGAAGGAAAATTATAAATGGTTTTCACATTTTTTACAAATAAATATGTGAAAAGTGTGGCGTGCATTTGTATTCAGCCCCCTTTACTACTCTGATACCCCTAACTAAAATCTAGTGGAACCAATTGCCTCCAGAAGTCACCTAAGTAGTAAAGTCCACCTGTATGTAATTCAATCTCAGTATAAATACAGCTGTTCTGTGAAGCCCTCAGAGGTTTGTTAGAGAACCTTAATGAACAAAAAGCATCACGAAGTCCAAGGAACACACCAAGTTAAAAATATCCCAAGCTTTGAACATCAGGGCACTGTTCAATCCATCATCCAAAAATGGAAAGAGTATGGCACAACTGCAAACCTACCAAGACATGGCCGTCCACCTAAACTGACAGGCCGGGCAAAGAGAGCTTTAATCAGAGAAGCAGCCAAGAGGCCCATGGTAACTCTGGAGGAGCTGCAGAGATCCACAGCTCAGGTGGGAGCATCTGTCCACAGGACAACTAATTTTGAAAATTATTTATAATTTTCCTTCCACTTCCCAATTATGTGCCAGTTTGTGTTGGTCTATCACAGTGATGGTGAACCTTGGCACTCCAGATGTTTTGGAACTGCATTTCCCATGATGCTCATGCACTCTACAGTGTAGTGGAGCATCATGGGAAATGTAGTTCCAAAACATCTGGGGTGCCAAGGTTTGCCATGGTCTATCACATAAAATCCCAATAAAATACATTTACGCTTTTGGTTGTAACATGACAAAATGTGGAAAATTTCAAGGGTATGAATAATTTTTTAAGGTACTGTAGGTGGATGCAGCATCGATCCGTTCCCCACCAGGCTCTGTAGTGAGAACTGAGCAATCAAACATCCCTGATCACTCAGTTCTCCACCTCTGAGCAGAGAGATGTGACAGCTTTCCCCTCCAGTACTCACTTGAGCGCTGGGCTGCTGAGGGGACAGGAGGGGCTGGCTTAGGCTCTCAGCAGATCGCATGACCGAAAAAGGTCTGCCGATTGGCTCCTGATCAGCGCTCTCAGCCAATCACATAGTTTGTACAGCTGCTCCTCTGGAGCTGTCATAGTAGGTGAGGTTGAAAAAAGACACAAGTCCATCAAGTCCAACCTATGTGTGTGATTATATGTCAATATTACCTTGTATATTCCTGTATGTTGTGGTCATTCGGGTGCTTATCTAATAGTTTCTATTAGATTAGTCCTGCTGGGTTCAATGATAAAAAAAACTACTAGTATGTACTAAGCTTAAGAGACAACATGTTTGAAAAGTAAATATTTGCACTGTGCTTTCTTAAGATAACACATACAGATATGCACTGTTACCAGGATTGAAATTGAGGGAAACTTTCCTGTTGTGTGCTGAGACAGGAAGTCAAGGAAAATCTCCATAATATGACAAAACATAACCATACAGGTTATGGTGAGAAGGAACTAAAGGAATCAAAAAGTCCTCCAACCAAATCAGTACATATCACAGTAAAGCCTTCTTATGCCGCGTACACACGATCGGAAAAAGCTCTGATGGTTTTTTCAACGGAATTCCGACGGAATTTTGCTCAAACTGTCTTGCCTACACACTGTCACACCAAATTCTGACCGTCAAGAACGCTACAACGAGCCGAGTTCAATGCTTCCGAGCATGCATCAAATTATTTCCGAGCATGCGTAGGAATTTTGCGTGTCAGAATTGCTACAGATGATCGGAATTTCCGATAGAAACCTTTTCCGTCGGTAAAATTGAGAACATGCTCTCAATTTTTTGCTGTCGGTAATTCGGCCAGCAAAATTCCGATGGAGCCTACACACAGTCGCATTTTCCGATGAAAAGCTCTCATCTGTTTTTTTCTGTCCGGAATTCCGATTGTGTGTACACAGCATTAGAAGGACAAATGACCACATCTGCTTCCACCACATATCCTTAAAATAGCAGAAATATTCATATTTCAGGACAGTGTGTGGCATCATGCAAATCATACCCTTATACTGTACACCGGGGTTTCTCAACCAGGGTTCCATGGAACCCTGGGGTTCCTCCACAGGTTGCTAGGGGTTCCTTGAGCAATTTATGCCTCTCAGATAAGTTCCCACTGACACCATTCATCTTTTTAGCTATATGTAAAGGGGTAATTTCTCCCAATGACCACAAGTGTAACGGGCATTCTTCCCATTGACCATCACACTATTGTATCATGAGTTGTAGATATAGTAATTTTTAGCAGGGGTTCCCTGAGACCGGAAAGTTTTTTGAAGGGTTCCTCTGTATTAAAAATGGACATCCAGAGCTGCTGGTGTTTATTACAAATTTAGCCTAATATTATAGAGCCATGTATTCCAAACAGCATACAGCTGTTTCAGGCTTTTTGGCCATCATCAGCGCAGTGCATAGCAACAACGGATTCTATCAAGTAGGGCTAGGAGTGTCCAAATGGGACACAGACACAAAGATTTCAATTATTTTAAAAAATATACTGTATAGCCTTTAGATGGACTTTCAGGAACATTGAAAGCAGACAATAAATTTAGTCAGACCATTAGACATTGTTGCTCGATTCAGTAGACACATTTTAGATTATTAATAGTGAATAACGTCTAAGCCGTGCTTGCTGTTCTGAAGGATATCTGCGTTCAGCTTCTTTTTATATTTTGTTATTCCAGACACTAATTTGTTAATAGAAAACATACTGCACTTCAACAGGACGTTTATTGGGTGCTTTGGAATAACATCGTAAAATTGGGAGATATATGTGAGAGTGTATTTAAGAGAATGTAGCAGATTGGGCAAATAAAACCACAAGGTGAAATAAATTGGAGACCAAAAGGTCAGTCATAAACATAAAACCCGAGGAATAATGAGATATTTTTCTATCTGTTTTATTTCAGAAACTTGAAGTGAACCTTTACTACATTTTGGACTTGTAAGGCCCTATACACAGATGTGAATGGAACCATTTGCAATTATCCATGGGAGACTCAGCTTGGATCCATGAGATTAGGTGCGGGTAAGAAGCGCTAGTTTTGTTGCGGCTGGCTGGTAAGTTGAGCTGGGAATTTTTCTTTGATGTTGTTTGACATGTGTTGCCCTTCCATGTGCTCCTTGCTGTTAAGGCCAGTTATAGGATGGGACAGTTGCCGTTTGTTTGAGAGCCTGACAGGGCCTACAGTTATTCAGTTATTCATGGGCTGTCTGCCTTTAGGGCCAAGCATCTGCATCTAAATGCTGAGCTGGGAATTTTTCTTTGTTGTTGCCTGTCAGGCTCCCATTGCTTTCAATGAGGCTTCCTGCCCACACATACTGTAATCTTATGTATCCCCACTGAGTCTCCCGTGGGTAAACGCAAACGGCTCCTTAGGCCTCTTTCACACAGAGTGGACTATGTTTTGATCAGCTGGGGATCTGTCCACTGATCTCCTGCTGATCAGAACAAAGCGTTTGGATGACAGGTCCGTGTCTGCTCAGTTTCTGCAGAGCGAACACAGAAAAAGCCTGGTCTGCTCTATGGACAGCCGCAAGTCGACAAACACCCGTTGTTCGTCTACACCCGGCTACCCTCCATTCAAAATTACCTTTTTTCTTTATTTTAAATGGTAAATTTTCGCAATTTAAAGAAGTTCAGCCTAAGCTCGTTTGGCTGGGCTTTTCCTATGGGTCAGAGGAGTGCAGGTCGTTTTGCACTTCTGTGACCCATGTGACTGAAGTCCAGTCTCTGCTGACATCACAGGAATCAGTCAAGGCACGTGTAATCCCAACAATGGAGGTCGGGATCCGCCAGGTGCCTGGACTAACACCTGTCTCAGCCTCTCAGCAAGCCGCTGAGAGCCTGAGATGGCCACTCCCCACCCCTCCACAGCTCAGCGCTCCAGTGAGCATGGAGGAGCAGAGCGGAGAGATGCTGATTGATAGTCAGTAGCTCTCTGCTTAGGGAGCGCATATGATTATGGAAAAAAAAAAAAACATACTTCTCTATTAAACATTTGATACGTTTTCTATTTTCTATTGTAAATAAAATATGGGTTTATGTGATTTGCAAATATTTGCATTCTGTTTTTATGTAGATTTTAGTGCATTAGGTGCATTAGGCGTGTATGTGCATTAGTGCATTAGGTGTGTATGTACAACCCCAATTCTTTGGAATTGGGGTTGTACATACACGGCTAATTGTTGCATGTGTTCAACTTGAATCGCTCGTATTTGGGGCATGTTTACTTCAACTTTAAATGGGGGGGGGGGGGGGGTGTAATTGGTTCAGAGAAAGAATGAGTGAGAATTGTGTCTAAGTTGGCACCCAAGCCAAGCCATGGAACACCTCAGCCCTTCTGGTGCCTCACTTGGACTTTCAGTTCATAGTCTGTAAACTCTTGGGCAAATAACTTAACCAATAGATGGGACAGAAAAGCATGCAGATCAGGAATTCTGACTTCACTTGCAACATAACTGTTTGAGGTCAGTGACTCAGAAAGTACTGACATGAGAGGACAACTAGCATTTTTAGGAGAAAGTCAATAGTGGTGTCCTATATGTATCTCTTGTCTGCAAATCATACTAAAATCTCACCGGAAGTCCTCTTGGTCCTGGAGCTCCTCTTTCACCCTAAAAAAAAATAACCAAAAGATACATTTAAAGTGATACTAAACACACACAGTTTAATTTACATTGTCCCTTCTATTTCTGTATGTAGATGGTGGCACTGTAATTATTTTAATTAAAAAAAATCTAAGCACCTTTTTCCTAATTGATATACAGCTGTCACATGACTCAGATCTTTCCCAGCCTGTCTGCAGGGAAACATAAGCAGGAGGAGCTTCTAGTCCTCTGCTGCTGGTCACATGTTCAAAATAAAAAAAACAGCCTTTGGAATACAGAGTGAAAATAAAAAACATAATATCAAAAAACTGTTTTATATTGTCATACAAATATCAATTTGAAATCAAATCTTTGTTATTTTGTGGAAATAACATAGTGTGGGTGGATTTCTGCCAGTCACAGGCTGTGTCAAGCACCTCCAGCCTGTGTCTTAGAATAAGAGGGAGATGAAGCCTCCATTAATCTACACGTAATAACTAGACATATGCACTGCCAAAAAATGTGTTTGTTTTAGTTTTATTAATTTTTTTTTTTTTCGGGTCATTCGTTATGATCGGAATTCATAAATTCCTCCAGCCCATGTCTTAGAATAAGAGGGAGGTGAAGCCACCATTAATCTACATGTAATAACTAGACATGTGCACTGCCAAAACATTTGTTTGTTTTAGTTTTATTTGTTTTTTTTCATTTTTCGGGTCATTTGTTATGATCGAAATTCGGAAATTCGGAAATTTGTAACTTCATAAATTAGAAAATTCATAAATTAGAAAATCTGAAAATTCTAAATAATAACTAACTAATAATAACTAACTATTCAATTATAGGTATTGGAATTTCCTTTCAAATTTGGCTGTTAGTCAACGTAAAGCCTCATACACACGATCGGACCGTGGACCAACTTTCCCGTGGATTTTTGTCCAAAGGGCGTTGGCCCCAAGTTGGTATTGCATACACACGGCAGGACTTTTTCAGCCAACTTTCACCAAATCACTTGGTTTTCCTGCTCTTTACCGCCACCTTTGGTCAACTTCTGTATTGTTGTCTGATCTTTTGCATTGGTTCTGCATTGGTTTGTACAAAAGACCGTTGGTTTTGTGTACACACGGTCGGACTTTGGTTCATCGGACTTTTGTTGGCAGAAAGTTGGTCCGTTCGCACAGCCAACAAAAGTCTGATGAAACCTGGAAAAAGTTGGTTCGATGGAGCGTACACGCGGTCGGATGTTGGTCCAAAACAGCTAATTTGCATGTTGGTTGTCAAAAAGTCCGATCGTGTGTACGGGCCTTTACGATTACAAATTTATCCGAAGTTACGAATTATCCGAAATGACGAATGCTGCATCTAAACAAATGTAACGGAATTAATAATAAAAAAAAAGTTTTTATTATTATTATTGAGTTATTTATTTATTATTATTTCGTTATGTTCCATTCGTTTAGATACGGCATTCGTTATTTCAGATAATTCAGAACTGCGGATAAATTTGAATTCGTTATGTTCTCTAACAGCCAAATTTGAAACGAAATTCCAATACCTATAATTTAGTAGTTAGTAATAGTTAAGTTATTATTTGTTAGTTATTATTTCAGACTTTCGAATTTTTGGATTTTCGTTCTTATTTTCCTTCTTTTGAAATTTTAATTTCCGAATTTTGGAATTTTTGAATTCATGAATTTACGAATATTTGAAAAATTTGTTAAAATGGTTTTCGTTAATTCAGATATTTATGAATTAACTAATTTGTCGAAATTCGTTAAAAAAATGAATTCGGAACAAAACGACTTTTACATGTCTAGTAATAACCCTCCCCATTGTAGTTAGCTGGTTAGTGGGCATAGAGGAGGAGGGAAGGAGTGGGCTGTCATTTACCACTGTGTATACGCCCACATGTGTGACTCTATAGTCACATGGGCTGCTCAGATGTAGTAGGGAGGAAATGCTCTGCATAGAAACTCACAAAAAAATGAGCATGTGCAGAGTTGCCACTACAGCTGCAAAATCTAGCTGAATTGGAGACATGGACAGAAGGTCCACCAAGATCAACCAGGTTTTTTGCAGAATACAGAACCTCATAGTGTAGGGAAAGCATGTAATACACCATTTATTGGTATATTTTAATGATGTGGGTTTTAGTGACACCTATTGTAATGCTCCAAAAAACTGCAGTGCAAAGTACATATATACAGTATTTTACAAAAGTAAGTACACCCCTCACATTTTTGTAAATATTTTATTATATCTTTTCATGTGACAACACTGATAAAAAAAATACTCTTTGCTACAGTTTTTAGGTGGAGTAGGCTTCCCTGTGTGTACAGTATCTCACAAAAGTGAGTACAATTTTTGTAAATATTTTATTATATCTTTTCATGTGACAACACTAAAGAAATGACACTTTGCTACAATGTAAAGTAGTGAGTGTGCAGCTTGTATAACAGTGTATATTTGCTGTCCTCTCAAAATAACTCAACACACAGCCATTAATGTCTAAACCACTGGCAACAAAATTGAGTATTCCCCCTGAGTGAAAATGTCCAAATTGGGCCCAATTAGCCATTTTCCCTCCCCGGCGTCATGTGACTTGTCAGTGTTACAAGGTCTCAGGTGTGAATGGGGAGCAGGTGTGTTAAATTTGGTGTTTTCACTTTCATTCTCTCATACTGGTCACCATCACTCTGTGCCCTTTGGACATTGTGCAGTTTTCCAACATGACAATGATCCAAAATACACATCTAAGGCCACTGTTGCATTTCTGAAGAAGAACAGGGTGAAAGTGATTCAGTGGCCAAGTATGTCTCCTGTTCTGAACCCAATTAAACACCTATGGGGAATTCTGAAGAGACAAGTTGAGCCCCACTCTCCATCCAGTATCCGGGCTCTAAAAGAGGTCGTTCTTGAAGAATGAAAAAAGATAGATGTTGCAATATGTTGCAATATGTCACCAACTTGTTCATTCCATGCCTAGAAGACTTGGTGCTGTCCTTACAAATCATGGTTGGTGGGGTGTGGGGTGTATTCATTTTTTCATCAAGTAATTTGAGTAAAACTGAAGATTTGGTAATCTAAGTTATATTATTAACCTTACTTTTATGTAATGAGCTAAACAAATGTTCTCTAAAACTCAGTTTTGTAAAAATGTTGGAAATTGTTCTTGTGTTCATTGAGTTATTGATTAAAATCTTACTTTTCAAAAGGGGTGTACTCATTTATGCTGAGCGATGTATGTGTGTGTGTGTGTGTATATATATATATATATATATATATATATATATATATATATATATATGACTGAAAGAGCACAGCAACCATATCAAAGTTTACTGTACCAGATTGTTTAAAGAGGTTGTAAACCCTTGTGTTATTTTCACCTTAATGCATCCTATATGTTGAAACAACACCTGGCAGTCACCGGCCCCCCAGCCCCCGTTTTACTTGCCTAAGCCCCTTAATCTCCTCAGCGGTGACGCGCTGTCCCTCTCTCCACTGGGTCCCGGTTCTTGATTGGATAGATTGATAGCAGAGCAGCCATTGGCTCCCGCTGCTGTCAATCAAATCCAATGACGCGGGCAGGGGGACAGGGTCGAGTCCGGCAAATGCTGAACTCGGGGAGCACGCCCGCAAGGTAACCCCCTCGGGAGATCGCTTCCGCTAGGGGGCTATCTGATGTGGGGAGGAGCCACAAGAGCCACCGGGGACCCCAGAAGAGGATGTTAGGGGCCACTCTGTGCAAAAACGAGCTGCACAGTGGGGGGTAAGTATGATATGTTTGTTACAGTATTTAAAAAAAAATAAAAAACGATCCATTACAATCACTTTAAAGCCTATCCTAAGCTGGTGAGGGAGTTGGTACATAAAATTTGATGTAGCGCTGTCTGAGTCATATTATATCCTAAGTTTTTGCTGTGCTCTATAAAAGGTGAAACCATGTACTAGGGCAGTGATGGTGAAACCTTGGCACTCCAGATGTTTTGGAACTACATTTCCCATGATGATCATGCACTCTGCAGTGTAGTTGAGCATCATGGGGAATGTAGTTCCAAAACATCTGGGGTGCCAAGGTTCACCATCACTGTACTAGGAAATCAAGAAATTAAAAAATAACATTGGCTCAAAACTTTTAACTCCCCTGGCTCTACCATCACCTGCTTACTGTTCAACCAAATCTAAGTGAGAAAGGGTAAGAGGAAGCCTTCATTGGCAACTTGTGCCATTATCATGGCATAGAGGGGGATAGGATTCTACCACAGATATGCCAAAGGGGAAATATAATATTATACAATGAGACAAAGGATACAGGAACAAATTTACTTGGAGATTCTCAAACATTTGTGCCAGTGTCTACGTCCTGTTAGGGTGAAGGCAACCCTATCAACAGATGGGTACTACCTTAAAAACTATTTAGGAAACACACACTTAAACATATTGGATGAGAATAACAAAACAAAAAATTTGTAAAAATGACATCAGGGTATGCTGCACACATCCCTGTTCCATTACAGTTGTACGGTACTTCCCACATTAACATGCATTGCATTTCAGCAGCCTGTTCATTTAGAAAGAGCTGTCAATGCATGGCAACTGACTGTGATGCATGACAGCACCTACTGTAAAGAGCACCATGGCTGCAGTAACTTATAGTAAAACGTGTTACCACAATGCATAGGTGACTTACAGTATATAAAATGTTCCGTATATACTCGAGTATAAGCCAAGTTTTTCAGCACATTTTTTTGTGCTGAAAGTGCCCCCTTGGCTTATACTTGAGTCAAGCACTTCTCTGCAGCACAGAATGACATTTTCCGAACCGACTTTAGGGTCCCGTATCTCGGGGCCACTTGATGCTAGGAACCCCAAATGGTGTGCAAACCCAGTGGAGATATGGGCCCCAAATTCGGTCAACTGTGTCCATCTGCAGCAATATCATTTCGGGATTTTTGCAGCTAGGGGGCATCTAGGAACCCTTAACTACCGAGTTTGAAGTTCAGGGGACCTATGGCTGCAAATGGGCACAGTGAGGCATGCAAATGGGCACAGTGAGGCTGCAAATGGGCATTGTTGACCCTCTTTTCTACTTACAGTAGCTGCGCATTTATCACCCTAGGCTTATACTCGAGTCAATACATTTTCCCATTTTTTTTGTGGTAAAATTAGGTGCCTCGGCTTATATTCGGGTCGACTTATACTCGAGTATATACGGTACACCACAAACCATAGTCATATATGACTGTTACCTAAATCTAGTCCGTGCAATGACAGAGAAGTCATATAGGCTACATACCTTTAATCCATCTTTCCCAGGAGCTCCAGATGGACCCTGCAGGACACACAAGAGAGTTTTAGCAAAGAGAATATGTAGTAAGATACTGTACCAGCAAAAGTCTGATGCAGCTGTGCATGGTAGCCAATCAGCTTCAAACTTCAGCTTGTCCAATTAAACACCAGATTTTACACTCTCCTCTTTTAGTAAATGAATCCATTCAACCCATCAACTGTCATTATAGATAATTTATACAGATCATTCACAATGATGTACAAGGTAAGAAAAAACAGGGGCTACAATGAGAAAATTAATCAATAGGGACCAGAATTCCAGCTAGCAGGGCATGTATTCTAAATTAGAAGGGAATTTGGCAATAGGAGCCTTTATGGGGACGAAATAAGACCACAGCTGACCATGTGTAGGAAAACTGAAGAATGGGTCATCATGTATGGGCTCCAAACGGGAAAGGACTCCATTAGGACCATCATCTGTATCAATTAACCACTACTGTAACTTCAAAGTCACTTACTAAAGTTAATCAGTCTTTCGTTGGGCAGATGAATATTATTTTGTTAGATACTTAAACCAGGACATGGATAGATTGGATTGACTATATGTTTTTGTGGGTAGATCACTGTTTATTCTGTTATCCTATAATTCAAGAAAAATGGGTAAGGGTAATGTAAATCTTAAACAAAGATGTCTCTTTGTATGGCTTTCTGTAAATGTCAATTCTATGAAGAGCCCTCATTCCCTAGTGCTAAATATTATTACAAATGCTCATTGGTAATACGTTCTCTTTCAGCCCCCTTGTACAGTAGAGCAGGCTTTCTCAACCTTTTAACCCTAGAGGAACCCCAAAAATAATTTTCATGTCTCGAGGAACCCTTACTAAAACCAAATCAGCAGGGCTCAATAGGAATAATGCTGCTTATATTGGTGGTCAATAGGAAGAATGTCCCCCTTACAGTGGTGTTCAGAATGCCACCCTTAAAGACAGCTAAAAAAATATTTGGTGTCATGCTGCTGGCTTTGTTAAGTGGTGCTGAACCTTGAAGTCTGTAGGCACCATCAAATAGGTGGTCCATCAGCCAAAGCTCAAGAAACCCCTAGCAGCCTCTAGAGGGACCACAGGGTTCCACGGAACCCTGGTTGAGAATGGCTGCAGTAGAGGGTTTACTGCTCTCTACTGAATAGTGAGACAACAGCAAGGTAATAAATGATCTGGGGGGGGGGGGGGGCAATGTTTAGCAAGGGAGCCCTTGTTTTGCCCTACATACATGGATATAAGAGAAAATCTGCAATTTTTTTAATGCTAGTGAAGGTCTGTTTTGATGTGAAAAGCAGTTCTAGAGAAAGAAGGAAACATAAGAGAAGTCCTGAATATGTGATTTTAAAATAGTGATCAGAGAAAAACAGATATTATCAACATAATACTAACCACGGGACCTCTTCTTCCTTGTTTGACATGTGAAATCTCTGGAGATGGTCCCATTGGGCCCATGAATCCTCGTGGGCCGGGGGGACCAGGAGGCCCAGGGAGACCTGGTTGACCAGCACTTCCTTTAGGACCTGGTAATCCTTAAAACACAAGTCAAGAAAAAAAAATCTTGTTATAGCCAATTGAAATAATTTTTATTCAAATAAAATAAATACATGTAGCTAAGCTCTAAACACTTAATTGAGATATTATTAAATCATGCTAAGATTTGTGTTCTCTTCTGCTGGTTGCACAGCTAAGGTCTTCCTCCCCCCCAGAACTTAGCCAACTTCTGGTTTGTGATATAAATCTTTATGTTCCTTTAGTGGCTTATAGCTAAAAATAAGTCATTAAGGCTAAGGAAGAATAAAAGTGAGAATATTTCCAATCTTGCGTTGGCTAGAATATAACTGAGGGTTCATAGTAAACAGTTGACAATTATCTTCTTCTCTATGGTTTTGTAGCTTTTCAATGCCAAGCCCTGCTATGTGCTACATTTATGACTATGACTACTAATAGCCCTAATTCATAAGCTATGATTGTCATTTGCCATGATAATTATTTTTTTGTAAAGCCGAACTCCAAGCTAATATAACAGATACAAATGAATGACAGTTAGGTCAGTATTTATTCATTAATACACCATTAAATGTATGTTTTATATGCAAGCAGTGTAAGTACATGAATTTTTGACCTGGTATTAGTCTCTTGCAGTTCATTATACATCAGTTGACTATGGAGACGCAGCACAATAGCCAATCAGTTTTGCTGCAGGTATCATGTACTAACAAGTGGCGGCCCGTCCATACCCAGTGCAACACGCCGGGCAGTGATGGGCACTGATTGGCAGCACTGATGGGGACTGATTGCCAGCATTGATGAACAATGATTGGCAGCACTGGTGGGCACTGATTGTCAGCACTGGTGGGCACTGTTGGGACTTCACTGATAATCAGTGACCTGATTATCAGTGTAGATGTCCCTTTCATACAAGACCGTTATCGGCTCACCTCTCCTTCTCACTTTGTCAGTGTGAGGAAAAGAATGCTGATAACCAGCTTGCATTTACATTGTGATCACCTGTGATTGGACACAGCTGATCACGTGACAAAGAGTCACTGATTTACTCTTTTCCCTTGATCTATGATCAGCTGTGTACACACAGTGATCACAGAGCACGACGCCCACGCGACGCAGCAAGTGCACGGCGGGCGTGACCATGGGAGGACAACATATCACGCCCCTCCCAGAACTGTCCGGCCGCGCTGTAGCCTTGATTTGGCTATAGTGCAGTTGGCAAGTGGTTAAGGTCTGTGTAAGGGTCAAGTGTTTGAATAGATTTGAGGTTGACTGTTAATTTAAGGGGCTTAGGTGCTAATTAAGGAGGTTTTAAAGTCAAAATGTTTTTTTTTTTACCTAAAACCATTCCCTGCATTAAGGTACAACCTGCTCGATTAACTCTTCTCCGCCCGTTCCTAAACACTCACCTGTCACCTCTAACCGATCCAGCACTGTCCCAGCTTTAGCACTGCCCCTCCACTTCCTGGTCTCAAAGGAGACACTGGCAGTAGCAGGAGACATAGGCCATTGAGGGGGCGTGGCTTGTCAGCGCTGCATGTGTGTCTGTAGATGCACACAGCCCAGCTCGGGAACACGCCTGCATGGGTGCCCCCTTAGCTCACAACTTGCTACAGAAGGTACCCAGAGGAGCCAGTGGGGGACCACTGAGCAATATCATTGCATATAGCAGGCAAGTATAAGATCCACTTTTATTTTAAAGGAAAAAAATATCTTTAGGTATTTTTTTTTCAGCAAATCTTAAAAAAAAATTCTTGTACTGTTCATGCCAAAATGCTTTTTTGTGTTTTCATTCATTTTTCTTCATTTTGTTTTGGGACTTCCACAACCAGTAGAGACAAGACTCAGGTGACCTTTGATACACCCCCTTCCAAGCAAATGCATGACAAAAAGTCAAATCTGAATTTATGAGCATGGAATGAATGAAAGTGTTTCCAGACTAGATGCGGAATGTCATATTTCCTTTCAAATTAGATTTCAACATCAGAGAATGGAAAAAGTTAACATGTCATAAAATGCAGTAATTGTTGAGGTAGTCATGGTAAACAGTCTGTGCTTTTCTGTGCTTTTCGGGGCTTTGTTTGTATCGTAGCATTAAAAATAATAATTATAAAATGTCTCCTGCCTGCCTGAGGTCCACAGTGGAAAGTAAAGACAAATGCCTAATGATTCCATGTATTTTGCAGTGATTAAAGAATTATCAAGAATTTACTGTCAGATTAACCATATGAAAGACTGACCAGTTACTGAACTCAACAGGATTAAATTTGCTAAATGAATGTGCAATTGCAAGCTTTTTTAAAAAAAAAAAATAATAATTCACCCTGCTGATCCCCTGCAGCCTCTTTGCGACAAATAACTGTACTCCAGTAACATCCTTTTGCAGATTAGGTTTCCTAATGGTGATAACAGTGGAACACTCTTGTGTAATGTGCATGGCAGGGCTTCTCTTAGACCCCATACACACTATAGGATTTTCTGCAGATTTTTGTCTTCAGATTTACCAAAACCATGTACAGTGGTGTGAAAAAGTGTTTGCCCCCTTCCTCATTTCCTGTTCCTTTGCATGTTTGTCACACTTAAGTGTTTCGGAACATCAAACCAATTTAAACAATAGTCAAGGACAACACAAGTAAACACAAAATGCAATTTGTAAATGAAGGTGTTTATTATTAAAGGTGAA
The DNA here is from genome assembly GCA_028564925.1 of Lithobates sylvaticus. NCBI lineage: Eukaryota > Metazoa > Chordata > Amphibia > Anura > Ranidae > Lithobates > Lithobates sylvaticus. Next base: position 63,572,770 of record CM053026.1, read on the forward strand.
AAAAAATCCAAACCATCATGGCCCTGTGTGAAAAAGTGATTGCCCCCTAAACCTAATAACTGGTTGGGCCACCCTTAGCAGCAACAACTGCAACCAAGCGTTTGCGATAACGTGCAATGAGGCTTTTACAGCGTCCTGGAGGAATTTTGGCCCACTCATCTTTGCAGAATTGTCCTAATTCAGTTACATTAGAGGGTTTTCGAGCATGAACGGCCTTTTTAAGGTCATACCACAACATCTCAATAGGATTCAGGTCTGGACTTTGGCTAGGCCACTCCAAAGTCTTCATTTTGTTTTTCTTCAGCCATTCGGTGGTGGACTTGCTGGTGTGTTTAGGATCATTGTCCTGCTGCAGAACCCAAGTTCGTTTCAGCTTGAGTACACGAACAGATGGTCGGACATTCTCCTTCAGGATCTCTTGGTAGACAGCCGAATTCATAGTTCCTTTTATCACGGCAAGTCTTCCAGGTCCTGAAGCAGCAAAACAGCCCCAGACCATCACACTACCACCACCATATTTTACTGTTGGTATAATGTTCTTTTTCTGAAATGCAGTGTTCCTTCTACGCCAGATATACTTGGACACACACCTTCCAAAGAGTTCCACTTTTGTCTCATCGGTCCACAGAATGTTGTCCCAAAAGTCTTGGGGATCATCAAGATGTGTTGTGGAGAAATTGAGACGAGCTTTGATGTTCTTTTTGCTCAGCAGTGGTTTTCTCCTTGGAACTCTGCCATGCAGGCCATTTTTGCCCAGTCTTTTCCTGATGGTGGAGGCATGAACGCTGACCTTAACTGAGGCAAGTGAGGCCTGCAGTTCCTTGGACGTTGTTGTGGGGTCTTTTGTGACCTCTTGGATGAGTCGTCGCTGCGCTCTTGGGGTAATTTTGGGCGGCCGGCCACTCCTGGGAAGGTTCACCACTGTTCCATGTCTTCGCCATTTGTGGATAATGGCTCTCACTGTGGTTCGCTGGATTCCCAAAGCTTTGGAAATGGCTTTATAACCCTTTCCAGACTGATAGATCTCAATTACTTTCTTTCTCAATTGTTCCTGAATTTCTTTGGGTCTCGGCATGATGTGTAGCTTTTAAGGATCTTCTGGTGGACCTTACTGTGTCAAGCAGCTCCTATTTAAGTGATGCCTTGATTGTGAACAGGTGTGGCAATAATCAGGCCTGGGTGTGGCTAGAGAAATTGAACTCAGGTGTGGACAACCACAGTTATAGTATGTTTTAACAAGGGGGTCAATCACTTTTTCACACAGGGCCATGATGGTTTGGATTTTTTTTCACCTTTAATAATAAACACCTTCATTTACAAATTGCATTTTGTGTTTACTTGTGTTGTCCTTGGCTATTGTTTAAATTGGTTTGATGTTCCGAAACACTTAAGTGTGACAAACATGCAAAGGAACAGGAAATGAGGAAGGGGACAAACACTTTTTCACACCACTGTAGTACAAGGGCCTGCCTGATTGCATACAAATTGAAACTCTTAAAGGGTCACTAAAGGAAAAAAAATTTTTTAAAATAACAAACATGTTATACTTACCTCCACTGTGCAGCTTGTTTCGCACAGAGTGGCCCTAAACCTGGTCTTCTGGGGTCCCTCGGCGGCTGTCTCGGCTCCCTCCCGCAAGGACTCCACAACTTCAGACGAGCTCCCTCACATGCTGTGGAGTGCTTGCGGGCGTGCTGCCGTGATACAGCTGGCGGCTATAGCCGCTCACTGTATCACTCGGCCCCGCCCCCCCGGCGCGCAGCGTCATTGGATGCGATTGACAGCAGCGCGAGCCAATGGCTGCGCTGCTTTCAATCCATCCACTCGTGAGCGCGGGACATGGTAAGTAAAACGGGGGGCCTGGAATTGTCAGATGTTTTTTCACCTTAATGCATAGAATGCATTCGCCCCGCCCCCCCCGGCGCGCAGCGTCATTGGATGCGATTGACAGCAGCGCGAGCCAATGGCTGCGCTGCTTTCAATCCATCCACTCGTGAGCGCGGGACATGGTAAGTAAAACGGGGGGCCTGGCATTGTCAGATGTTTTTTCACCTTAATGCATAGAATGCATTAAGGTGAAAAAACTTTTACCTTTACAACCCCTTTAGGCCCCTTTCACACTGGGGCGGTTTTCAGGCGGTACAGCGCTAAAAATAGCGCCTGTACACCGCCTGAAAAAACCGGCCCCATTCACTCCAGTGTGAAAGCTGGCGGGCTTTCACACTGGAGCGGTGCGCTAGCAGGACCGCAACAAAAGTCCTGCTAGCTGCATCTTTGGAGCGGTGAAGGAGCGGTGTATTCACCGCACCTATGCCGCTCCTACCCATTGAAATCAATGGGAAACCGCGGGGATACCGCCCGCAAACCGCCGCTGCAGCGGCGCTTTGCAGAGGTTTTTAACCCTTTTGCGGCCGCTAGCGGGGGTTAAAACCACCCCGCTAGCGGCCGCATACCGCGGGTAAAACGATGGTAAAGCAGCGCTAAATATAGCGCTGCTTTACCGTCGCTGCCCCGCACCGCCCCAGTGTGAAACCAGCCTTAATCTAACAAGCTGAAGTTAGAAGCTAATTGGTTACTATGCACAGCTGCACCAGATTCTGTTTATACCAGTCTTAGTAAATCTCCCCTAGTGCACGAGAACAATTGGTAGACAGTGACAGAGCATTGTCACCCTGTGCAAAGATATTATGTTAATGAAAGCTGTATATTTAAAAATATTGAACATTAGATATTCTTCTATTCTATTAGGAACCTCTTCCAAAACCCTCTCTCTACACAATTTTTTTTTTCATTTACAATTTTGGTAAATTGTTTATGCACCGAAAATATTTAGATTTGAAACCTTACTGTAACCTAATATGTGGCATTTAACTGTGTCTGCCTATGTGTATATACTGCATTGACCCCACTGTTTCATATGTGGGGAAAAATAATTATTGGATCCTCTGCAGATTTTGTAAGTTTGCCCACTTACAAAGAAATGAAGGGCCTATAATTTTTATCATAGGTGTATTTTAAATGATAGAGATAGAATATCAACCGAAAATCCAGAAAAAACACGATACAAATGTTATAAATTGAGTTGCAGTTCAGTGAGTAAAATAAGTATTTGATCCCCAAGTGAAACATGACTTAGTATTTAGTGGAGATCCCTTGTTGGCAAGCACAGAGGTAAGACGTTACTTGTAGATGGTGACCAGGTTTGCACGCAGCTCAGGAGGGATTTTTATCCACTTTTCTCTACAGATCTTCTCAAAATCCTTGAGGTTTCTTGGCTGTCACTTGGCAACTCGAAGTTTCAGCTCCCTCTATAAATTTTCTATAGACTGGCTAGGCCACTCCATGACCTTAACCACTTGCTTACCGGGCCTATTTTGGCCTATTTTCCTTCATGTAAACATCATCATTTTTTTGCTAGAAAATTACTCAGAACCCCCAAACATTGAGTACGTTTTTTTTAGCAGACACCCTAGGGAATAAAATGGCGGTCATTGCAACTTTTTATCTCACACGGTATTTGCGCAATAATTTTTCAAACGCCTTTTTTTTGGAAAAAAAACGGTTTCATGAATTAAACAATAAGAAAACAGTAAAGTTAGCCCAATTTTTTTATATAATATGAAAGATGATGTTACGCCGAGTAAATAGATACCAAGCATGTCACGCTTTAAAATTGCGCACAACCGTGGAATGGCGCCAAACTTCGGTACTTAATAATCTCCATAGGCGACGCTTTAATATTTTTTACTGGTTACCAGTTTAGAGTTACGGAGGAGGTCTAGTGCTAGAATTGTTGCACGCGCTCTAACGCACGCGGCGATACCTCACATGTGTGGTTTGAGCGGCGTTTACATATGCGGGCGGGACTTGCGTGTGCGTTAGCTTCTGATCGCGAGCTACAGGGGACAGGGGCGTTTTTAATTTTTTTTTTTTTATTTATTTATTTTTATTTTAATTATTTTTTTTTATTTTGACACTTTTTAAAAAAAAAAAAATTTTTGGATCACTTTTATTCCTATTACAAGGAATGTAAACATCCCTTGTAATAGGAATGTATGTGACAGGTCCTCTTTATGGAGATATGTGGGGTCAATAAGACCCCACATCTCTCCTCCAGGCTGGAAAGCATGAGATCGGTAAAAAATTTTTTACCGATCTCATGCTGACAGCCGCGATCGCGGCTTTGTTTACTTCCGGGTACCGGGCGTGAAGTCATAACGTCGCGCCCGGGCCTCCGACGGTCATAGAGATGACTGGTGACCATCTGGTCACCGGAAATCTCTATGCTCGTCATCCGGCGGCGAGCGATTCTTTCTCCGGGCCCCCGATGGCACGGGAGAGCCCGGAGAAGCACCGGATGGCGGCGGGAGGGGGGGATGTCCCCTCCCGCTGCCTATAAGAACAAGGCGGCGGAACTGCCGCTATGATCGTTCTTATGGTACACAGAATCGCCGGCCGGTAAAAATGATATCTGAATGATGCCAATAGCTGCACGCATTATTCAGATATCACCACTCAAAGTCAAGGACGTCATATGACGTCCTTGGTCGGCAAGTGGTTAATGTGCTTCTGCTTGAGACACTCATTTGTTGCCTTGGCGGTATGTTTTGGGACATTGTCATGCTGGAAGACCCATCCATGACCCATCTTCAGTGTTCTGGCTGAGAGAAGAAGGTTCTTATCCAAGATTTTACAATACATTGTCCCGTCCATTGGCCCCTCAATGCGGAAAAGTCAGCTTGTACCTTTAGTAGAGAAACAGCCCCAAAGCATAATGTTTCCACCTCCGTGCTTGACCTTAGGGATGGTGTTCTTAGGGTCATAGTCTGCATTTTTTTCCTCCAAACATGGCGAGTCGAGTTAATGTGAAATAGCTCAATTTTGGTTTCATCTGACCACATCGCTTTCTCTCAATCATTTAGATGTTCATTGGCAAACCTCAGACAGGCCTGTACATGTGCCTTCTTGAGGAGGAGGACCTTGCGGGTGCTGCTGGATTTCAATCCATGGCGGCGTATTGTGTTATCAATGGGTATGTTTGGTGACTGTGGTCCCAACTGCCTTGAGATCATTCACACGCTCCTCCCGTGTAGTTCTGGGCTGATCCCTCACTTTTCTCATGAATATCCTTACCCCATGAGGCAAAATTATTGTTGGTTGGTAGGGGATTTAATACTTATTTTACTCACTGAACTGCAACTCAATTTATAACATTTGTATCATGTGTTTTCAGGATTTTTGGTTGACATTCTGTCTCTATCATTTCAAAATACAGCTATGATAAAAATGATAGACCCTTAATTTCTTTGTAAGTGTTCAAACATACAAAATCTGCAGGGGATTATATTGCAAATTACAATTTAAAAAATACAAGTACATGTTAAAGCTTTATATGAGGAACTTTTGAAAACCAGAGTTTCAGAGAATAACTGCAGAGTGGTGGGTGGGTCTAATAGTGACGAGACAAGGCTAATGGTGGGGCCAGGTAGCAAAATTTGGACTAATTGTGGGAGGGGCTTAAACTTGGAGTCTATATATAGAGTACAGGAGTCAGAAGTATGCAATGTACAGTGCAGAGGTTCATGTTGAGTAACATACAGGGGTCAGGTGTGTAATGTATAAAGCGTGGGGGTCAGGAGTGATTAACACACAGTGCAGGAGTCAGGTGTATTTTACATACATAATTTAGGAGTCGGAAGTATATACAGCCCAGGATCTCCTTTAATTATTTTTGCCTCCGCCCTTTTAAACTGTACATAGCACAGCCATACCACTGCAAATGCATACAACATACAGTAGATACGCATTCCAGACACATACACACACTGTACATATACTGTACATGCACACACATGCATACAACATACATACACAATGCACATTTTTGGAATTGCCATATCAAATACAGTAAGTTCCCAGGTATAGTTTTGACAAGTTTATATCTACTTTTAACAATCCTGGTACTCAAACTTTTGATAAAGCAAGGCCTTTTTTTTTTTTTTTAGCTTTATTACAGCTGAACACACATTTTTTTTACATTACATTACAAGCATGCGTCAGCAGCTATTCCCATAGTTAACCATGTAGCGGGATCAGGCGGGATGATGGCAGCAACGATTACCAGTCTTAAAAAAAATGTTAGTTACTTGACAGCATGACAGCCGGGGAAACTAGTATTTTCAGAAGTGGTCAGCGAAAGTTTTCTTACCCAAAAAAAGATGTAGATTTAATAAAATGAAGAAAGTAGACTTATCTGCTATTTCTACATCCTTATTTCTAATAGTATATATGGAAACCTTTACACTGCAAAAATAAAACCAATGTACAATAGCGCTATGACTACATCAAAGACTTACAGATCATCAATATTTATTTCACGTGTTTGTTTCTGATTAGCCTCTACATTTATTTTCATTTCCTGTGCTGTGATTCCCGTGCGATGTACTTATTCACACATGGTTGGAATTTTCACATGTACATTCAGTGAGTATTGCAGAGATTGTAGTGTGTTCTGCAATGTTACCTTGGGGTCCTTGTGCTCCTGGTAACCCTGGTGGTCCTTGAACATACATGGTGGAAGCCAGTACCTTGTCAGCTGTGATTTGTTTGCTGGATTCAGACACGCTGTTCGGTAACAACGCCAGCTAAAATATTAATAAAAAAAAAATAATATTTCAATGGTCCTGTAAGCAAACAACAAGTTATAAAAAACAATATCTAAAGGGATTTTCTTTACTAAAGTTACTTTTAAAAAAAAATGGACTGCAAAGTTTAAACCCTTCTTCGTTTTGTTCAAAATTGAAGAAAAAAAAAAAAGAAATGTTGGCTGGAGTTGGGCTTTCAAATGGAACTAAATCCTAACTGTGGTTGGTCAAGTATGCACATTATGGCACACTCACCTCCCAAAGTGATGTGGTGTGTGCAGTTCCTCCGCTGCCGGGTTTGGTGACTTTGGCTATCCCGATGGCTGGCCCTGGATGATGTTAATCCCACACTCGGGCATGGACTTTAATACATTTTGGCACTCGAAGCATGCTGAAATTATACACTAAACTGCACATGTGCAGCTCAGTGCAAAATTTTAATAAAGTTGCTAGAAAGTAAGGAAAAAACTTTTATGGCAGAAGAGACATTCAAGGTTTCTTCTGCTATAAAAACATACCTTCTTAAAAAACACTTGAGTTTCCCTTTAAGTATTAAACTTTATGTCTGGACAAAACTTTTCTTTACATTTAGAGTAGGGAAGAATTTTAAGCTTTCAGGTTTTTATTACCATCTTGGGCTCAATTAGCAAGCCTAAAGTTGGCCATACCTGAACATTTTTATAGAAATTCGGAAAAGCTCTTCAGAAGTTTCTGAAGAGTCAACTAATTTTGTTCAAAACTCCTTAAAATTTCCTCCAGATATACTACTTGAATGGGACACAGCATACACTATATTACCAAAAGTATTGGGATGCCTGCCTTTTCACGCACATGAAGTTTAATGGCAGTCCAGTCTTAGTCCATAGGGTTCAATATTGAGCTAGCCCACCCTTTGCAGCTATGACAGCTTCAACTCTTCTGGGAAGGCTGTCCACAAGGTTTAGGAGCGTGTCTATGGATATGTTTGAACATTCTTCAAGAAGCGCATTTGTGTGGTCAGGCACTGATGTGGACAAGAAGTCCTGGCTTGCAGTCTCCGGTCTAATTCATCCCAAAGGTGTTCAATCGGGTTGAGGTCAGGACTCTGTTCCTCCGCCCCAAACTCACCATCATCCATGTCTTTATGGACTTTGCTTTGTGCACTGGTGCGCAGTCATGTTGGAACAGGTAGGAACCATCCCCAAACTGTTCCCACAAAGTTGGGAGAAAAATGTTATGGTATGTTGGCGCCATAAGAGTTGCCTTCACTGGAACTAAGGGGCTAATCCCACACCATAACCCCCCCTTCACCAAATTATTTGGATCAGTGCACAAAGCAAGGTCCATAAATACATGGATGAGCGAGTTTGGGGTGGAGGAACTTGAGTCTTGACCTCAACCTGAGGTGCTATTTATTAGCACAATAACCAGTCTATGAGAGTTTAAAAGAGCTTCTGTAACCCTCAGGAGCCATTTTAGCCTATTGTAGCCTTCAAAATAACCTAAAAATCCCCCTTATTTCACATTCCCCAATGACTTCAATGACTCCAAAAAGCTCAGATTTTCAAAGAAATCTCAGGAAAATGCATACTCTGCTTTAATATATCACTAGAACAGATGCGTGAAAACCAAACAAGAGCTTACCAGAAGCTTTCAAACATTGTGTTCACATATGATATACTAACCCCAAAATGAATTATCAGTGAGCTCCCTATTCCCCATGCAGGAATAACTTATTTGTTCAGAGATTTTTAGATCTAGCACATTTATTTTCACACTGCTACCAGTAAATGCGTTTTCCTCTCACATTTCTGAGAAATGATGTTGGGTATTTTATTTAGTGGATTAGAGAATCTGGAATTTATTATAAATAACTAGGTGTTTATCTTTGCAATGCATAATTATTTTCACTTTATAGATTAATACAGATTGTGCATGCACTTGGTTGACTACTTGGCCTGTTTTCTGTCATCACTGTTCTATGTTTCTGGGGTTGATTTACTAAAGCTTAAAACTGGAGAGTGCAAAATCTGGTGCAGCTGTGCATGGTAGCCAATCAGCTTCAAACTTCAGCTTGTTCAATTAAGCTTTGACAAAAAACCTGGAAGTGAATTAGTTTCTATGCAGAGCTGCACAAGATTTGGCACTCTCCAATTTTAGTAAATCACCCCCGCTGTGCGCACCAGTGTGAACTGCCCACATTACCAACCCTGAGAAATGGCTCCCTGAAGTCTACAGGAAAACCAACACTTCCAGGAGTATCAATCTCCTTGGTCCTCGCAGCCATAGCTCCCAACTGTCCCAGATTTTGAGGGACTGTCCCTGATTTCTAACAAAGTTCCTCTGTCCCTCTTTCCTCCTCATTTGTCCCTCATTTTCGTCTTATTTATATATTTGTATATGAGTTGAGTTGAGAGGAATCTTAATATATCGCGGTCTTACCCCGAAGGGTCTACTTATCTATCAAAAAGTGTTTCCCAGCGCTAAACCTTTCACCCAATTTCTAAATTGCTGCATTTGTAAATTCCAAAGCCAACCTAAAAGAATAGTAGTGGTAAAAAAGCACTTGTGGGTTTAACCAATCATCTTTTTCGTACAATTCTCCTTTAAAGGGGGGCGTGGCAGGGTGTGTGTCCTATGCCTACATACTTTTGCTAATATGTGTCCCTCATTCCCATCTCAGAAAGTTGGGAGGTTTGCTCGCAGCTCTCACTGGTTTCTCCCTCAGATACAAAAATAATGAAAAGTTCAGTTGGAGGAGCCAGTGAGAGCCACGTGGGACCCATTAAGTCAACACTCCTGGAAAAACAGGTTTTCCAGTGGAATTCAGGGGACCGTTTTTCAGGATTGGATAAGGAATGGATATTTTTTTTTTTTTGGTAATGCCTCATTTTGTAGATTTTCCTTCTCTTGCTGTGCAGCAGTAAATAAGAGCAGATGTCTTCAAACTGAGGGGTAACTGTTTTTCCAGAGCGATTTTCCCTATTGAAAAATTTGCAATCGCCTTCTGTTGTTGACACATCACATTCTGGGGGTGGATTAAAATTGGCGAGTGCAAAATCTGCTTCAATCAGCTTCATCAGCTTCCAGGTTTTTTTTCTTGTCAAACCGAAGATAGAAGATAATTGGCAATCATGCAGAGCTGCACTAAATTTAGCATTCTCCAGTTTTAGTAAATGAACCCCTCTGTGTGGAATATACAGGAGTAAATCTTCCCAGTGGGGAGTCACCAAATGCCATAAAAAACTTAACAGGGGTTTTAATTTTTACAAACTTTATCCAAACTAAAACAAAGTTTTGGCTTTACGTACACTGTAGCCTCCCTGGCGGTATGATTATTACAGATGTTTGAATCTCAAAGTGGTACATTGTTTCGCGTGGAAATTTGGCATTTATATTGTAGGCCTGTAATTCTTAGGAATAACTCACTTAAATCTGTCCAAACAAGAGTCTAGTAGACATCCCGGATATGATTAAGTTTGAAACACAAAATCATAATTTATAATATAATAAATAACTTTAAATAATTATAAAAAAATCATATAATAATAATAAAATGAATTTCCCCACAATTCACTATCGCCCAATTCTGCAAGTGATCGCAATTTACTATCGCTGTTTTCTAGCTGTCTAAAACCACTTTTGACGTAAAGGGACACTTTTTGCTTGCCATGGACAATCTCAAGTTTCCAGGCAGAAAGAACAGTATATATAATATAAAACTAAATGCATGGCACTGGACAAAGCATTAGGGACAAAAGGGATGTGAAATAATTTGATACAGTAATGTAATCTGTAAGATTACAGTGTACTGTATGTGTTATTTTTTTCAGTAGTTTTAGAATTTCCTGCTGGGCGACGCTTGCAGGGAACGGAGCTCAGAACACAGGACATCGGGCAGATGATCCAGCGGAGGACACAGCAGAGGGACATTGCAGGATCCTGGTGTCAAGGTAAGTATGTTGTACCAGGATTCTGCAATGCAATCCCAAGTGTGGCTCGGGGTTACCACTAATGGTACTGAAACTTAATGGAATACCGCCAGGAGGGTTAAACGCACATTTACAGTGTTACATTTTGGATAAAATTGGCTGACCTACCTTAGCCCCCATTCACACGGGTGTGACTTGTCATGTGATCTGACAGTTTCAAATTGCAAACCCTTTCTGAATACACTTTAAAGATGGCTGATATGGAAGACCGCATGCGAAGGAATAACATGCGGCTGGTGGGGTTCCCTGAGGTTGTAGAGGGGAGACACCCGGAAGAATTTTTGGAGAGCATATGGCTCCTGATACTTTCACCAAAATGTTTGCTATTGAAAGGGTGCATCGTGTTCCGGGCCAAGCTCCACCAAATGGTGCATCCTCCCCGATCTATGATAGTATTGATATTACATTTCCGTGATCGGGAGAATATTGTGAAGGGGGCCAAGACGGGCCCTGAGCTGGAGTTTAATGGCTATCGAATATCCATTTATCCTGAGTTCTCAGCTGTCACTCAGAAACAGAGTGCCTCTTTTCAACCAGTAAAGAAGCATCTTAGGAATCTGAACTTGATCTACAGTATGCTATAGCCTGCTAAACTGCACATTGTGGATAATGGGAAAGTCTATTTTTCACAACTCCTGCTAAAGCTTCAGAATGGCTGGATGCCCACGGTCGCCCGCGGGGTGGAACGTCTTCCCATCCCCCCTAACAACCTATGAGGAATCTGTAGACCAGAGGGAGGTGGTGTGGAAATTTTCTGCTGTTTTCTTTTCTCCCCCTTAGATATATATGTTTTTCTCTTTTTGAAAATGTTCCCCTGGGTAATACTTTGCCTGGGATTCACAGCCATTGCTCTGTTTTCCTTGCAGCCCAGCAACCTGATGGAGATGCTATAAACCCATACAGTACTTGCTGCTTGCCTATACCATTCCATGTTGGAAGCCTGCAGACTGTTCTCTATACTGCAAAGGTTTTGCTGTTTTATATATATTTTTTTGACTGAGACGCTTTTCTTAGACTGAACTCGAGGACTGGTACCTCATGGTGCTGGGTCCTGTGTGGCTACATTAAGTCGGCAATGGAACTATTCATATTGATTCTGAAAAAGTTTCCTGCACTACTTTTTGCCAAATTCAATGCAGCTTGCATAGACTAGGAGAGAAGAAAAGATTGATCGCACATTTGAATCTAAAAGATGCTGTAGAAATTTCTTTATTGTCATGAGCCAGACAAAATTGCAGTGATGATCAGTTGACGCGTTTCACACGAAAAAAAACATGCTTACAGTGAAACGCATCAACTGATCATCACTGCAATTTTGTCTGGCTCATGACAATAAAGACATTTCTACAGCATCTTTTGGATTCAAGTGTGCAATCAATCTTTTCTTCTCTTCTTGATATTGCCTGCGGTGATGAGCCGGGATTAGCACCTTGGATGGGGTGTGTCCATTTTTTGCCTGAAGCGTTGTGTGCACCCATGTTCAGCTTGCATAGACTTCTGTTAAAAGAATTTGCAAGCCGCAATGAACTTGGCAGTGAAATCGCATTGATTTGTGGCTTTGAAATCGTGCAGAAGAAGCGTGATTTCTAAGCCACACTGGTGTGAACGGCAGCATCTGATTTTTGCACTGTTAAAAGTTGCAAATTAGTCCCATGTTTTATGTCTACAAAGATGAATGGGATAGCATACTTCCTTTCATTAACTGAAACCATTGTATCAGAACTACTGAGCCAAGTTGATTCTGCCAAAAAATTCTCTTACCAAGATTAAATTAGGGACCCTAATTTAGAGGTTATTTACAGTATGTATGTAACGCCTTTCCCTCCCTTGTACAAATAAAACATTTATATAAAAATCCAAGTTTAAAAAATGTATATTTATGGAATAAAAAATGTTTATAGACTGAGAAAGCAAATGTTTGGTTCAGATTCAACAATTCCTTGAAGTGATCCTAAGCATGAAAGAAAACAATCCCCCAACATACAATGTTTAAGTGTTTCATATCTTGCCTATATGTGTTTGTTTCAGCGTATCTGAATAATATACATGGAGGGGGCCGTATACCTTCTGCTTGAGCTGTAAGACGGTCTGTTTTATTTGGTGAAATTCCTTGCATGTGTCCGAACAGATTCCCGGTTTCAACACATTGTTGAATTTCTCAGATTCTGCAAAGAAAAGCAATGTTTGTTAGAAGAAAGTAAACTCATTACTTAGCATGTGGATGTGAGAACACTGCGCTGACAAGTAACTGTTATTGCATTTGTGTTTCAGAAAATATTTTGCTTTAAATAAAGGCTTGACGAAACCATAAAGGGGGATTTGCCGTTCGGTTTTGGCAGGATCGTTTTTTGTTTTTTTTAGGACTGCAGAAAAACATAAGTCTTAATAAAATACCTACAGACAGCAAGACATGAAAATAATGTGTAGAGGAATAGTCATAGAGACCTGCAAAAAAGATCTGCAAAAAAGGCCTGGCACCCCCTTGTATTTCCCCAACTGGCCAATAAATGTGCAGTGAAAATAGAAATGAAAGTGTATGTGAAGGTAAAACTTTTTTTTCCCCTCTTTTTTAGTTTTAGATAGAATAGGGAATAAATATGTCCTGGTTTAATTACGATCGGGTTTTTATTTGTTGTATGAGTTCCAACATGAATATTTCCCTTTACTTCCTGTTCTAGAGGCACAACAGGAAGTGAGAGGAAATCTTTCTTAAAGCGGAGCTCCAGGCTCCTTCAGAAGAAATTAAAAGGCAGCAGCTACAAATACAGTAGCTGCTGACTTTTAAAATTAGGACACTTACCTGTCCACAAGTCCAGCGGTGTCTTCACCCGAGCCGATTTTTCAATCTGCTCTCGGTTGCTGCCACCATCATCTCGCCTAAGGGAAACCAGCAGTAAAGCCTTGCAGCTTCACAGCTTGTTCTCTACTGCGCATACTCAAAGTGTGTTTTGCATTGTGAATGGCCCACCTACGGGGAAGGAGCAGAGGGCCGAAAGTGGGAGGGGGTACCTGTCAAAATCAGGTACCCGCTCCCCCATCCAACCCCCCCCCCCCAAAAGGTGCCAAGTGTGGCAGCGGAGGGGAGGGGGAGGCAAACAAGCGGAGCTTCCTCTTTTGGGTGGAGCTCTGCTTTAAGCACGGGAAAATCCCCAGAAAAGGTTTATCAAAGGAATAAAATAACAGAGAAAACTGCGCAATCTTAAGTGTTTTCAAATACAAACTACCACCTCACTGCTGCTTGCATTGAAATTTGACCCCAGACACCATCAATACTTATACTCAATAATCACAGCACTGTAAATAATTATAAATAGATCAGTACAAAAAACATTTTTTTTTTAATTGTGCAAAGAAATTACAACTTATACCAGCAATATGAAAATGCCAATCTATGCACAATAATACACTATAAAAAGTCCAAAAAACAATAAAGTCCTTATGTGATCACATTCATATTGCTGGTACAGTAAAACCTTGGTTTGAGAGCATTTTGCAAGACAAGAAAATTTTTTAAATAAATTTTGACTTCATATACAAGCGATGTCTTGATATACAAGTAGCGCCACGTCACAACTGAGTATAAAAGAGAAGAGAGGTGCCTATAAGTGTAGCAATATGGTTATATTTAATGAAGGTACAACATTTAGCAACTCACATGGTTGATGATTAAAAGAGGCACATCTAAGTATGCAGGCATCTGGGGAGTTGCTAAATGTTGTACCTTCATTAAATGTAACCATATTGCTAACCTTAGAGGCCCCTCTCTTCTCTTTTATACTGTAGCTCCGGCTGAATTTTGTTTCTAATCCCCTTTTTGGAGGCTTCCATTTGTGGATGGACATTTTATGGTTACACAACCTTTGCTATAATCTTTTTATATGGACTATAAACCTAGACCTATGAATAAATGGTTGTGGAACAAATCATCTGAGTTTCCATTATTTCTTATGGGGAAATTTGCTTTGATATACAAGTGCTTTGGATTACATCTTTCATGTTTCTGGAACTAATTATGCTCACAATCCAAGGTTTTACTGTATACATTTAAATTATGTACAAAAGATTATTTTTTGGTTGCACTGATATATTTATAATTTTACCCAAAGGAAGATTTGCTCTTACAACAAGGCAACTCCAAAATATGGATCTTGTGCACCAGGAAAAAATGATCACCCATACAAATACAGAAAGTGAATCTGCCCAGCAGGGACACAGACAGGAAACTTTAACACCTTCTCACTCCATCCAAAATTAAAAGAAACAAAGTTTTGACATGTAAAACATTTTAAGGTGTAATGTTTGCATATCATAAATGATACGGAACCGAGGGCCGTTTCTTCACAGCGAATGCACGTCTAGGAAATTTTTACAGTACCTATAGGTAAGCCTTATTATAGGCTTACCTATAGGTACAATTTCCGCATTGGGGGTATACAACCACTTTAAAGTTCTTGATGATCCGATAAATGGTTGATTTAGGTGCAAGCATTATCCTTGCCTGTGAATCCCTTTTTGTGCAAAGCAATGATGACTGCACATGTTTCCTTGCACGTAACCATGGTTAATAGAGGAAGAACAATGATTTCAAGCACCCCCCTCCTTTTAACCGCTTAACCACTTCCCTACCCGCCCATAGTCATATGACGCCCACAAGGTGGATCTCCCATCCTGGGTGGGCGTCATATGACGTCCTCGCATTCCCGGCCGCCTGGGGGGAGCTCGGGACCCGGTGCGAGTGCCCGGCGGCCGCGATGTCCGCCGGGCACCCGCGATTGCCCGTTAAAACAACGGGACTGTGCGGGACCGTGGAGCTGTGTGTGTAAACACACAGCTCCACGTCCTGTCAGCGAGGAGGAGACCGATCATGTGATCCCAGTACGGAGGATCACTGATCGGTCTCCTCCCCTTGAGTCCCCTCCCCCCACAGTTAGAATCACTTCTATTAGGGAACACATTAACCCCTACAGCGCCCCCTAGAGTTAACCCCTTCCCTGCCAGTCACATTTACACATTAATCAATGCAATTTTATAGCAACGATCGCTGTGTAAATGTGAATGGTTCCAAAAATGTGTCAAAAGTGTCCGAAGTGTCCGCCGCAATGTCGCAGTCACGAAAAAAAAAATCGCAGATCGCCGCCATTACTAGTAAAAAAAAAAAAAAAAAAATTCAATAAATCTATCCCCTATTTTGTAGACGCTATAACTTTTACGCAAACCGATCAATATACGCTTATTGCGATTTTTTTTACCAAAAATATGTAGAAGAATACGTATCGGCCTAAACTGAGGAAAAAAATATTTTTTTTAAAAAAAAAAATGGGATATTTATTATAGCAAAAAGTAAAAAATATTGTGTTTTTTTTTCAAAATTGTCGCTCTTCTTTTGTTTATAGCGCAAAAAAAAAAAACCGCAGAGGTGATCAAATACCACCAAAAGAAAGCTCTATTTGTGGGAAAAAAAGGACGTCAATTTTGTTTGGGTGTAACGTTGCACGACCGCGCAATTGTTAGTTAAAGCGACGCAGTGTCGAATCGCAAAAAGTGCTCTGGTAAGGAAGGGTGTTTAAAAGCCCTGTATTGAAGTGGTTAAGGACCACCTCCTGTAGATTTACGTCAACAGAATGGCACGGCTGGGCAGAAGCACGTACCGGTACATCCTCCTTTAAGTGCCCAGCTGTGGGTCGCGGCCGCGCCGCCGGCGGCGCACTCACGACCCGGTCCTGAGCTCCATGGTCACGGGACCAGCGGACCCGATCGCCGCTGTTGTCCCGTGATCGGGTCACAGAGCTGAAGAACAGGGAGAGGTCTGTGTAAACAAACCTCTCCCCGCGCTTCCTACACCGCATGTCAAATTTTTTTTATATATTTTTGGGGATATTTATTATAGCAAAAAGTAAAAAATATTGAATTTTTTTCAAAATTGTCGCTCTATTTTTGTTTATAGCGCAAAAAATAAAAACCGCAGGGGCGATCAAATACCACCAAAAGAAAGCTCTATTTGTGGGAAAAAAAGGACTTTTTGTTTGGGAGCCACGTCGCACGTCCGTGCAATTGTCAGTTAAAGAAACGCAGTGCCGAATCGCAAAAAGGGGCCTGGTCCTTTGGCTGCAAATTGGTCCGGGGCTTAAGTGGTTAAAGCTTCCAGTCTATTATTCTAGCTTAATCAGTCTTGTCCTCATCAACACTGACACCTGTGTTAAGGAGAGAATCACTGACATGATGTTATCTGGTCCTTTTGTGGCAGATCTGAAATGCAGTGGAAATGTTTTTTTGGGGAATAAGTTCATTTTCATGGCAAAGAGGGACTTTGCAATTAATTAATCATCTGATCACTCTTCATAACATTCTACAGTATATGCAAATTGCCATCATAAAAACTGTGGCAGCATACTTTGTGAAAATTAATATTTGTGTCATTCTCAAAACTTTTGGAGAGGGATGTAGACTCAAATACATTTTAGTGCACCCAAACTTACATGTGTGTGTGTGTCTGTGTGTGTATGTTGGGATAGGGGGCTTTTGTGGTTCCATAGACCATCAGGAACCAGCCAAGATTCTGACTGTGTGTTGACAGGCTGAATATACCAAGCTGATTGATTGATCAGCTTGGGTACAACCAGCCAGCCGGATTCACTTCCGGTTATTGCTAGTGGCTGCTATAGCCACTAGCAATAATCACTGTTTTCTCTCTGGGGTGTCGGCAGGGCAGGACTTAGGGTGGTGGGGGCCCCTGGGCTTGAGTTACTTTCGGGCCCTACCTTCTATACATTACCATATTTATCGGCATATAACACGTGTCGGCGAAAATCACACGCACCCCAAGTTTAGGAGGGAATTTTAAGGAAAAAAATCTTTTTGCAGCCTTGTCATTTGCCCATAAGCGCAGCCTCACTGTGCCCATATTCGCAGCCTCACCGTGCCCATAATCGCAGCCTCACTGTAGTCAGTGCCTGTGCCTGGATTACACAGTCTGCAGGCATCTCCCGCTGCGTGTCTCCGAGCTCAGTGTAAAAAACGTTGGCAGCGCTGTGACAAAAGTCCTCCTCCCAGATCAGCTCATGTGATAGACAGAACACTGCGTCTATCACACAAGTTGATCTAGGAGAAGGGTGGGACTTTTGTCACAGTGCGGCCAAAGTTTTTTACACTCAGCTCGGAGACACACAGCGGGAGATGCCTGCAGACTGTGTATGACGTATAGTGACCTTGGTGGGGCCCCCTATTGGGCTGGGCCCATGGGCTTGAGCCTAGTCAAGCCCAATAGTAAGTCCAGCCCTGGGTGTCAGACAACAGGTGCAAGAAAAAAAAACCTCTCTAGCTTGATCTTCACCAGGTATGTTACACTTGCCAAGCATAGAGAAGGTGAAGCCAGGCTGTCAATCACAGGAGGCCTAGCAAAAGACACTTCTGTCCTTCCTATGACAGCTATTCTTGCTTTTTGCATACATCAGCAGGGGGACGGGCTGGTTAGAGGCAGGTTTGGATGATGATGACCTTTTAGAAAAAGTCTAAATTTACATATCTACAGCAGTCCGGTTCAGTCTACTTAGCCTACACATTTTTGGAAAAGCAGACATGCATATTAAACGGAGCGCATTATAAACATACTACTAACTTTTCATGCTTGGAGAAAGGTTCACTTTAAGCCAAGAAATGTCCATATCAGATATTATTTTCCTAACAGCACAACATAGTATTACGTCAGGGAATTACATGAAACAAGGATGAGTATTGGAGTTATTCATTTGATAGATGTTGTTACAGTTCTCTCCATTCTTTGTCCTGCACAGAGCAAATGTGTTTGCAATTTAAATTTGTATCAATAATTATTATTGCCTTAACCTACTTTGCTGTATATCAGGTAATAAATAAAAAAAAATATGGAATGCATACAATATCTCCAAAATGTTTCTGAGTGCAACCTACAGAGCTGTGTTTGATCTGTGCTAGAAAACGCAAGCCATTAAATACTTGGGCAAATATTCATCTTAATTTCTAAAACGGTTCCAGGCAAACAAAATAAGATTAGCATTGCTTTTTTTTCTGCAAGTATGTGAAAATCGAAAAGTTCCAGACCTGAGCTAGTTTCAGATTCTGATAGGTGAACTTCGAAACCCTAACTTGTCCAAGGAACCTCTGTGTCTTTAATTAAAGAGTATTCCAACTTTTTTTTTCGCTCTGTTTGGACAGGTATCTAACCCTTTGTATGATGATAAAGAGCTAGAAAACCTATATATGTACTAAATTGTTTATCTGCTGGTAAAAGCCTGAACTCAACTTATTACTAAATTTATAACCAATGTTTTTAATCAATATTCTGTAAGGCTCCTTTCACACGGAGTGGAATCCGCTCTGATCAGCAGGGGACCCGTGAGCAGGTCCTTTGCTGAATCGGAGCTGAACGGGGTGGATGCCAGTTTTTTTACATCCATGCCTGTTCAGTCTGTGCCTGGTGGACATGGGCAGGACTCCACTGTTTGTTTACATTAGGCTACCTCCAATCTAATCCACAAAACTGGACATGGATGGCCTCAAAGGTAGGTGCATGTAATGGACATGAGACCATTTGCACCCACCTGTCCATGGGGCTGCATGGAGCATGCTGACCTGGTCCTATTGGACGAAACACGTAGGACGGAGCCAGTGTATATTGATGCTGTTGATCTATGCTGCTGTCTCATGATGAGTGGCAGCTCATATGTGAGTTTACACTTGTTGTCTTTTGTTCTCTTTCTTGTTAAATAAATTTAAAAAATGCTACACTATAAGCACTTTTCTTTTGCCCTTTGTGAGACATATCGTGGGCTATCTGTCTTGATTGGTGGAGCAGGAGGGTTCAAACCATTCTGATATATGTGGAGGAAAGGTTCTTGTCAGCTGGGGTTCCTATGATTCACTATAAAAGTCGTTCTGCAGGGGGAGGTGAGCTTTTTTTAGGTACAATTTGGTGATATTTGTCAACAGATTATATATGACAACTTTTTATGGACAATATTTTCACAATCACTTACTGTATCAATGTTTATTTTGTTGTAGGG
Organism: Lithobates sylvaticus; assembly: GCA_028564925.1. Lineage (NCBI taxonomy): Eukaryota > Metazoa > Chordata > Amphibia > Anura > Ranidae > Lithobates > Lithobates sylvaticus. The sequence goes on from CM053026.1 coordinate 63,592,423, forward strand.
CGCGTAAAAAATGTATTTTAATTTAATTTAATTCTTAGAACATTATTCATTATCAAAAACAAATGTTTTAACTAAAATTACTTGGAAGGCTTTTAATAAAAAAAGTTTGAAATTAAAGATTCGCTGAAACTGAAATCTATGAAGCTTTCTGACAATATTGCAAACAAAATCATCCTTTAGTGATTTGTTACTGGTCTGGAACAGGGGGAAACAATGAAAGCAATAGACTATTCTGTACCCGGCTCAAGCTGACCCTGATTTCTGTACTATCGAATGATCTGCATATTAGAGTTTACAGTCAGCATCTATATGACAGTGAAGTCTCCAAAAAAATGACATTTCAGCTGCTGTCAAAATCTGAGTCATCGGGTTTGGTTTAACAAAGGTAAATAGGCTATTTACGTTGCAAGGGAAGTTGCACTTTCCAATGGAATTTGCCCCAGAGTGTATGAGATAATGCTCTGCTAACTTCTGCAATTTAACTATATGTCAAGGAGAAATATTTATTTTTTCCCTTGCTCGTGACTGGGTATTCTTTGCAAAGTAAAGCTTCATCACATTCACTAAGCTCTGAGGTAAATTCCCTTGCAAAGCGAACAGCCTATTTGCTTTTAGTAAATCAGCCGCATCCTGAAGACGTGTATGACGAAACGTACGTCGAGGCGGTACCTGGTCAAGTTTTTCTTACGCCATATCCAGTCTCCTGGTTGTCGGCTGCACGGAGTGAAACGCACGCCGAAACAGCTGCGAAAAACTAGACCTTTCCTATCCGGACGATACTAATTTGAAAAGCGAGCAGCCCCAGTGCCAAAACCTATATAAAGCCAGTGTGCAATAAACTTAAATGTTAAGATAAGCCGGACCTGCACTTGTACTGATGGAGATACATTTAGCAGAAATATTGTTCTAAGTGAATGGTTTTGGCAGAAGCTCTGAAAAAACATGAAGTATGTGAAAGACATTAAGGAAGATGCCTGTGTCCATACCTTGATTCCCCTTGGTGCACATTTTCCCATCCACCTCCAAGGAGTAGCCTTCATGACAGTCGCACCTATAACTTCCTGGGGTATTGATACAGATGTGAGAGCACACCGTCTCATTCTTCAGAGCGCATTCATCAATATCTAAAAACAGACAAAAGAGATGGGGATGGAAGCATTATTAGCCAATAACATAGAAATGAGTCACTCTGAGAGCAAAGATAATATTCTCTCTCTTCCATAGGATTCCTGTATATACAGCTGTACTATAGATATATCAATAGGTTTTTATATTATTGAAGGATTTCTAGGCTAGTTCAGAAGCATGCTAACCATTGCAGACTGTAATGACCCGTACACACGGTCGGAATTTCTGACGGAAAATGTCCGATCGGAAATCCGCCCGTGTGTGGGCTCCATCGGAAAAAAAATTTGAGATCCTGCTCTCAAATTTTCCGACAACAAAATCCGATCAGACTTTTTCCGATCGTGTGTAGAGAATTCCGACGGACAAATTGCTACGCATGCTCAGATCAAATTATGAGACCAAAGCTATTGGCTAATAGCCTCTACGTAGTTCCGTTGTACGCAACGAACGTCACCACGTTCAGAATGATCGGATTTTCCGACAACTTTGTCCGACCGTGTGTATGCAACACCAGATGGAAGAGAGCCGTCATTCCCATTAAGCAGATCAGGTGGAAACATCACAGCTGATCACTGCTGTTCCTGGATTAGGCTGAATGATTACCTCCTCTTGGTGGTCCTATTGTGGGAGAGCTGCTGAGCGATCGATCATCTGGAGCAGATTGGCTGAAAATCTTTACAGTGTATGGTTGATACAAGGCGAGTTTGACCCCTATAATTTGGGGTCCATCAGATTTGTGACGCACGAGGAGTATCGGGGAGAAGCTGCCATCCAGGAGGAGATTCGCTGCTGCTGGACATCCATCCCTAACAGCGCCAAGGCTGTTCTTCCAAAGCTCAGTTTGACCCCCCTGAATAAGGGCGGTCACTGGCTTTCTGGTAAGCCTCCCCCCCTTCTATTTTATTTCTGTGGTGATGGGCTGCATTGCTATCAACATCTACACTTTGGATTGATTTCACAGAAGTTTTTATGAATTTATTCATTTTATTCCACTTGATTATTTGGACTTTATGAACTTTGAGTTTACATATGATTTTTGATTGAGTATTCATTTTATTCACTCATCCTTTTGGGTAGTTTTTTATTAATTGGTAATTTATAATTCCTCACCATCCAGCGCTGCACTTTTTTGTTTATATGTATCTATTTTGTGCCCTATACCTGGGTTATTAGTGCTTAGCTGCAGGATTCACCTTCACGGTCTTTGATTCATTTCCACACCAACATTTTGTCACAAATCATTTTTCACAAGTTTTATTCACCTCATTTCTTTTTTTATATTTATGCAACACCAGTGTCGGACAAAATCTGTCGGAAAAAAATCTGACGGATTTTGTGGTCGGAATTTCCGACCGTGTATACGGGGCATCAAATCTAATTCAAATGTGGACCCACCAAACATGATATTATGCATGTGTAGACTGAGGTTCTCCTTTTATAGTTTAGTTTAATTTTTTAGTAATCTGTTACATTTTTAACTTCTTTATGTTTTTTTAGATTTGCATGGTCATAGTTCATATTCAATTTGTACTTGCCTTAATCTTCTATGTGTGCCTGGGAATGGAGCAAGTAAGACTGCTGAATGAGTGCAGTAACAGACATAATTTATGGAATAAGCCACCATAGGCATATATTGTTTTCAAACAAAATCTATTGACAGACTTACTGTGATATGGGGGACAGTAGTTCAAAAAAGCAAGAACTGCTGAGCATGTATGAGTAAACATTACTGCCTGTAGTACATACTATATGGAACGATATAGTAAAGAGAAGCTATTGTAAAAAAAGATAGTATTGTAAAAAGGAGGTAGAAGGTCTGTTCTACACAATTTGGGTAGTGTGAAGTTCTCCACTTACCATCACTTACTATTACTATTATTATCCACTGCAGATAATTTTTCAGTGGGACACATGTATGAACGAGCCCTTAGAGAGAGAGGCATAGCAGCCAGAGGTGGGAGCTAAAAACTGGCATAGACAACTTTCAAATTACCGTATATACTCGAGTAAAGGCCGAGTTTTTCAGCACATTTTTTTGTGCTGAAAATGCCTTCCTCCGCTTATACTGGAGTCAAGCACTTTTCTGCTGCAGAAAATGACATTTTCTGACCCGACTTTGGGGCCCCGCATCTCGGGGCCACTGGGAGCTAGGAACTAGAATAAGTATTCAAACCCAGTAGAACTAGCACTACAACATATCCAAAGATGGGGTTCCTAGCACCAAGTGACCCCGAGATACGGGGCCCCAAATTCGGTCAACTGTGTCCATCTGCAGCAATGTCATTTCGAGACCCTTTGGGTCCAGAGACCCCACATTTTGGCTGCAGCTGGGGGGCATCTAGGAACCCTTAACTACCAAGTTTGAAGTTTTGGGGACCTATGGCTGCAAATGGGCACAGTGAGGCATGCAAATGGGCACAGTGAGGCTGCAAATGGGCATTGTTGACATTCTTTTCCACTTACAGTAGCTGCGCATTTCTCACCCTAGGCTTATACTCGAGTCAATAAGTTTTCCCAGTTGTTTGTGGTAAAATTAGGTGCCTCGGCTTATATTCGGGTCGGCTTATACTCGAGTATATACGGTACTTTAGCATGTTTCTAAGCAGGCAAGACCAGCATGCAAGGAGGGCCTACTGTAAAAGAGCCAGTTGGCTGTGTCTGCTCTCAGGTCAAAATGTCCCAGTCCTTGCCTAAAGTAAAGCAAAACTTTGCAAGCCAGAGGTCTTTGGAAATGTTATAGACTGTAAACCAAACACTGCATCCCAACCAGAAACAAAGCTAAGGTAAGTAGATAAAATGTCTTAAAAAAATCCACTGTAGATTATAAACAACAGCAAATCATTTTATTGGATTTCCCCTGACACAACTTTTGGTTTTAGTCAGCCGGCTCTTATCACCAACAGTAATTTTTTCATTAAATGCCCATTGCTGGCCACCTGAGGACACATTTAAGAGGACTTTAGGGGAGTTGAGAAGATTCTCATCTCTTGGATGGCAGGATGAAAATTCCATTAGATGAGGCAGTCAAAATTTTACTCTATACCTACAAGTGCTGCTGATGAAAATGTCTCCTCCGAGATCCCTTAACAGTCCTCGCCTGAACCGAATAATTGGACCATTCATTAGACCACAAAGCAGTCGTTGGACAATACGTGCATGAAGAATAGGGGTAGATGCTGCACTGAGTTACTCAGGCTTGGAAATGATTTTTAATCTTATGGACGTATTGGGTTTCAGATTTTTCCTTATAGATGTGATGTTGCTATTTTACGAGAGTTTCAGCAGTGGTGATTGACTCTTGGCTGCTGCCAAACACAGCACATCGTACATCCATTTTTATATAAGACATCAATAACAGCCTCTTAGTGTACACCAGAGAGCACTTTACACCGATAGAGTGTAGTACTTAACCTATGTTTTCCCACTGTTATTTCTGAATGTCTTCCCATTTATTGTTATTTATTTGGCCTGACTGTTTGCAGAAGTACATGGGTAAAAGAGGTGACTATGAGAACGATGTCATGGTCAAATCAAAGGAGAAGCAAACCAAACTTAAAGTGAATGGGCTGGGTCCGAGGCCTAAGCTCGGACTTGCTGGAGGTACTTTTCCCAGGATTGGAGCTGATCCTGGAAAAAATCAACAGGGAGGAACTTCAGCTGCTGGAGGTGCCCAAAAAGTTGGAATTTGACTTGGACCTGGCAGAGAGTCTGGTATCTCATCTAGTGAGTTCATGTAGCATCTGCACTACAGTCAAGTTTTTTTTCAAAAATCACAGTGTGCCACCCCTTCTCTTCATGACTGGGCTTGTGAGATAGACTCCCTATGCCATCTAGAACAGATGGCATTCTGACAAATGGACAACACTAAAACCTATAAGATTACATGCACAATTTCTAATGCCCCGTACACACGGTCGGAAACTCGGATGGACAATGTCCGATCGGACCATGTTGTCAGAAAATCTGACCGTGTGTGGGCTCCATCTGACTTTTCCGACGGAAAAAATTTCAGATCCTGCTCTCAAATTTTCCGACAACAAAATCCGATTGGACTTTTTCCGATCGTGTGTAGAGAATTCCGACGGACAAAGTGCCACGCATGCTCAGATCAAATTAGGAGACCAAACCTATTGGCTAATAGCCTCTACGTAGTTCCGTCGTACGCAACGAACGTCACCACGTTCAGAATGATCGGATTTTCCGACAACTTTGTCCGACCGTGTGTATGCAACACCAGTGTCGGACAAAATCCGTCTGAAAAAATCTGACAGATTTTGTGGTCGGAAATTTCCGACCGTGTGTACGGGGCATTACACCATAGTATATTGATTATAGCTTGCACTTATACTACTGGTTTGGAACGATCAAAGAGGCACTGAACTTCCTCCCCTTTTCTACTTTCCCCTCCTTTCCCATGCCCCCTTTCCCCATCCACTTCTCAATAAGTGACACCTACAGTATGTAAAAGGTGAATACATGAGAAAGAAAAATAAGAAGTGTGAGTATGAGTATTATGAGAAAGCTAAGTGTGAAGTATGAGAATGGTGAGGTAGAAATATGTATGAGAAAAATAATTTAGAAGTATTTATGAGCTGAGTGAGATGTACAAGGTAGACAAGTGATGCTTATGTATAAGGAGATGAAATGAGAAAGAAGTGTACATTGTAGTACATTTATGAGAAAGCTGTAAGCTATATAGGGAGGAGGAGGATACATATGTATGAGGAGGATAAATAAGATGGGTAAGAAATATTTATGAGAAAGACCAGTGAGAAGTACCTATGAAATAATGTGCAAATATCAATCGGCGCAAACAAAATCTACAGTGTATAGATAGTGACTAAAATCTAATAATAAAAGTAGCCGCCTTCACATAAAAGTGATTTCACTCCACTTACAAAATGAGATAAACCAAAACAGTGCTGCACTACTACAGAACTTGATGATTTCTTAAGTGCAAACATAATTAACCACTTAAGCCCGGACCAATTTGCAGCCAAAGGGCTTTTTGGGATTCGGCACTGCGTCGCTTTAACTGACAATTGCGCGGTCATGCGACATGGCTCCCAAACAAAATTGGCATCCTTTTTTTCCCACAAATAGAGCTTTCTTTTGGTGGTATTTGATCACCTCTGCGGTTTTTATTTTTTGCGCTATAAACAAAAATAGAGCGACAATTTTGAAAAAAATGCAATAATAAATATCCCCAAAAAATATATATAAAAAATTTTTTTCCTCAGCTTAGCCGATACGTATTCTTGTACATATTTTTGGTAAAAAAAAAAAGTAGCGATTATTGATTTTTTTTGCGCAAAAGTTATAGCGTTTACAAAATATGGGATAGTTTTATAGCATTTTTATTAATATTTTTTTTTTACTAGTAATGGCGGCGATCAGCGATTTTTATTGTGACTGCAACATTATGGCGGACACATCGGACATTTTTGACACATTTTTGGGACCATTGTCATTTATACAGCAATCAGTGCTATTTAAATGCACTGATTCCTGTGAAAATGACACTGGCAGTGAAGGAGTTAACCACTAGGGGGCGGGGAGGGGTTAAGTATGTGCTGTGTGTGTTTTTTTACTGTAGGGGGGCGTGGCTTAACATGTGACATCACTGATCGTCTTTCCCTATGACAGGGAACAGACGATCAGTGTCAGTCTCACTAGGAAGCACGGGGAGAGGTTTGTTTACACATACTTCTCCCCGTTCTTCAGCTCTGTGACCCGATCGCGGGACACCAGCGGTGATCTGGTCCCGCGGCCACTGTCACGGAGCTCAGGACTGGGACGCGAGCTTGCCTCCGCCGCCGGTGGCGCGTGACCCGCGGCTGGGCTCTTAAAGGACAACGTACCTGTACGTTGATGTGCCCAGCCGTGCCATTCTGCCGACGTATATGTGCAGGAGGCGGTCCTTAAGCGATTAATAAAGTCCACTGAATATAATAAGTGAATCTAAATTAATAAAAATAAACAGGTGTTTGATTGAAGTGGTTCCAAACATGTATCAATTCACCCAAAGTGCAAAATTATTTAGAAAAAACTTGCGCTCGCCTCCACCAGTATCACAGGCTTCTCAACTCGCATATAAGTAAAATCAGCAGTGTTCCCCTCTGGGGATAATGAAGATTGCTTGCATGGTGTGGACACTTAACCTCCTCTATCCTAGGCACCTTCTTTGGGTTCTGCGGAACCCTGATCGTCTCACCAAATGAGATATAATATGCAAAAAAAAAGGCAACATCTAGTGCTCTCTGTCTGAGATAATTTATTAATATAAAAAATGGTAGGTACACTCACAAGTGTGGCACAATAAGCCTGTGCTGGCTGTATCAGCATTCAGACAACCTAGTCTCAAGATGGGCGCAATGTGACGTCAGTACGCAGGTTCTGCCCCCTAGACGCGTGTCGTCAGGGCTTTGACTTCTTCAGCAGGACCCCTACTGGGAAGGTATTTAATACATCTTCTGCTGTTACGCCTTGCGCCAGTGTTTTGCTTGCTGCCAGATACTGCTAGCTGTTATCTTGTCCCTGCTCTTTGATTGTGCCTAGTACCTTTACCCCGAACCCTGCTACCTTGTTCCTTCTCCCCCTTGTTCCTAATCAGTTTTGGTTCCCCCTTCCTATATGTGCCCCGCATTTCGCTTCCCTGTGTTCCCCATTTGTATATATTGTATATAGTTAGTTCGAATTTCTGTTATTCTGTTCATTTGGTCATTTATTTTGGTATTTTGTCACTGGGTTTTTGGTTTACTTATATCTTTATGTTTGCTGCTGATTAGATGTCTTTTGTTTTACTATAAATACATTTGTTTGTATATAACATAATATAATGCCAGGTCACCGTCAGTCCCCAGTGTGCTGCCTCGAGCCCAGTCAGTATTGTGTGGCCCGCAGCAGCTGCTCCTGGCTGCCTAGAACGCACGTCAGCCAAGGGTGCCTCCACCGCCCATTCACCCGCCCAGCATAGTGTGCTCATTCCCTGCCCGCCGGCATGCCCGCTACACATCCCCCGCTACACTGTGCACATCCCCACCCGCTGTATAGCCCATATGAGGAGGAGGTAGGCTTGGTCTGCTCCACCTCCTCCCCATGTCTCCCCTGTCCCAGCCCACAACCCCTTCATGCAGCCAATCTGTGCCTGGGAATGGGGTGTGGGTGGGAGATTTCAAAGCAGCCAGTGATCCTGCCTGATGTCGCTGCCTGTGCCTCTGAAGACAATGCAGCCCTGTGTGAGTGATCTCTCCCCTCTCTCTCTTCTTCAAATGTGCCATACTCTTCCAGCCTTCCATGTGTCATACTGCTCCAGCCTTCCACGTGCCATAGTCTTCCAGCCTTCCATGTGCCATACACTTCCAGCCTTCCATGTGCCATAGTCTTCCAACCTTCCACATGCCATACACTTCCAGCCTTCCATGTGCCATAGTCTTCCTGCCTTCCACGTGCCATAGTCTTCCTGCATTCCATGTGCCATAAACTTCCAGCCTTCCACGTGCCATACACTTCCTGCCTTCCAAGTGCCATACTCTTCCAGCCTTCCACATGCCATACTCTTCCTGCCTTCCAAGTACCATAGTGCTCCTTCCTGCCTTCCATGTGCCATAGTGGTCCTTCCTCCTATGTACCATAGTGATCCTTATTGCCTTCCATGTGCCATAGTCTTCCCACCTTCCATGTGTCATAGTCTTCCTGCCTTCCATGTGTCATAGTCTTCCTGCCTTCCATGTGTCATAGTCTTCCAGCCTTCCATGTGTCATACTCTTTCAGCCTTCCATGTGCCGTAGTTATCCTGCGTTCCATGTACTATAGTGATCCTGCCTTCCATGTGCCATAGTACTGCTTCCTGCCTTCCATGTGCCTTAGTGGTCATTCCTTCAATGTACCATAGTGCTCCTTCCTGCCTTCCATGTGCCATAGTGGTAATTCCTTCCTGCCTTCCACATTCAAGTGATCCCTCCTTCCATGTGCCATAATCTTCCTGCCTTCGGGCATCTCCACATGGTAAGTTTGCGGCCCCGCAGAAAGGTGAACACCGAGGGCAGCTGGGAGCCCAGGAGAGAGAAGAGCTTCACAACCTCCTTGACACCTGAAGTGGCATGCAGAAGCATGCCCGAGTCACAAAGCCTGGACTCCATCTCCTCCAACCTCCTCTCCAGCATCAGCGGTCAGTGAGGCCTGGAGGACAAGGACGAGCGGGAGGCGCAAGCTTCCAGGGAGCTGCTGGAAGGAGCAGCAGAGCACCTTCCAGATCAAGAAGGTACTGGGCATCATACACTGACACAGACCTACTTGCAGATACAGACTAGGATAGGTGGGGCAGAGGAGGGACTGTGGATAAGGACAGGGCTAGGGATCTTTCTCTCATCTCCCCGTCTGTCAGCCCAGGTACTATGTCTGCAGTATGTCTGGGGGCTCTTTCAAACAGACTCTCTAACAGAAGCCCTCTCTGTGTCCATAAGAGAGACCCCCTTCCAGGACCTATTAGTGTACTCTGCTTCTCTTCCTGTATTTTGCTTATTGTTAAGAGATTGTGGGAGGATCCCAGGGTAATGAAGACTCCTTAGGGGAGCATCTCTGTGTTTGAGTCATTGCCATAGAAACATTTGTAAAGGGGAGGGGTTAGTATGATGACCATGCCCACGTGGGGGCGCCAGAAAAATTTCTGCACCCAGGCATCTGTGACCCTAGTATCAGCCCTGATTATCGTTTGAAGGAAGAGTGAGGAGTAACATATGTGTGCTGAATTACTTTAAAATGAGGAGCTAATACTAGATTTTTAGGATGCAGGAACAGTTCAAGTTGTAGACTTTAGATATATTATATACATAATAAAACCTTTGTTAAGCATCTTGTGTGTCTACGATCAGCAAACAAAGAACATATGCCCTTTTTTTTGTAGTGGATGTGGCCATACTCCATTAGACATCTCATAAAGGTAGTTGGCTGTGTCTGTGTCTATTGAGCTATATTTTTACATTTGGCTGAAATGTACTTTGATATCAGTATTTTCTTCCGAGCTACCATTAGCCTGTGCTTTATACAGTGCCTTGAAAAAGTATTCATACCCCTTGACATTTTCCAAATTTTTGACATATTACAACCAAAAACGTAAATGTATTTTATTGGGATTTTATGTGATAGATCAACACAAAGTGGCACATCATTGTGAAGTGGAAGGAAAATGATAAATGATTTTCAAGTTTTTTTACAAATAAATATCTGAAAAGTGTGGTGTGCATTTGTATTCAGCCCCCCCCCCCCCCGAGTCAATACTTTGTAGAACCCCCTTTCACTGCAATTACAGCTGCAAGTCTTTTTGGGGATGTCTCTACCAGCTTTGCACATCCAGCGAGTGACATTTTTGCCCATTCTTCTTTGCAAAATATCTCAAGCTCTGTCAGATTGGATGGAGAATGTCTGTGATCAGCAATTTTCAAATCTTGCCACAGATTTTCAATTGGATTTAGGTCTGGACTTTGACTGGGCCATTCTAACACATGAATTTGCTTTGATTTTCCAATGATGGATTGAACAGTGTTCCGTGAGATGTTTAAAGCTTGGGATATTTTTTTTTTAAACTAACCCTGCTTTAAACTTCTCCACAACTTTATCCCTGACCTGTCTTGTGTGTTCCTTGGCCTTCATGATACTGTTTGTTCACTAAGGTTGTCTAACAAATCTCTGAGGGCTTCACAGAACAGCTGTATTTATCCTGAGATTAAATTACACAGGTGGACTCTATTTACTAATTAGATGACTTGTAAAGGCAATTGGTTCTAATAGATTTTAGCTAGGGGTATCAGAATAAAAGGAGCTGAATACAAATGCACGCCACACAATGTTGAAACCATTTATCATTTTCCTTCCACTTCACAATTATGTGCCACTTTGTGTTGGTCTATCACATAAAATTCAAATAAAAAATATTTATGTTTTTGGTTGTAACATGACAAAATGTGGAAAATTTCAAGGGGTATGAAAATTGTTTCAAAGCATTGTATGATAAAAAAAATGGGTTATATTTTATAGATAGAGACATGTTAAACAGCCTTCCTGTGTCTATAGAGTGATAGCTTCTGGGTCATGATCTTACAAGTGATCACCATCATTCAATTTTATTCAGTTGTCTATATCCCTCGCAATGACAGCTGCAATCTGCCATACATTTTAATCCTATATCTGTTTCCAGTAGTAAACACCTCATTTAAAGCCCAATTTTTACTGGACGTCAACTGATACACTACATTCTACGTGAGGGTTTTTAGATCCCCCGGGTAATGAAAAATTGCATCACATTTTTATTTTTTGTTTCTTGAGTGTCTGAGATCGTGAGACTAAATAAAGAATATTTCAGGAATGACTTTTGAAAAACAGTTCCATAGTTTACCATGTGAATTTTTTTTTTTGAGTTAACCATCTGGTTCAGGCAGTGTCCAACATCAATGAAAAGCAGAACACGTAAGTGTCCGCAAGATTTATACTGTGACATTAGAAGCAGTTCATAAAATAGACAAAGGCTGAGCGGGCGCCAATATTTCTTTTTTAATATTCAATGAATTTCTACAATAATATATGCCAGTGTGTCTGACTGTAATGAGCAAAGATGAACAAGTAATGGAATCGGACAGAAAAAATTGCTTTAGAGCTGGAAGATAAATGCAAAAATGTATATTATCTAAAGAGCAAAAGTTCTAGAATAGAAGGAAACAGATTATTACAAGATGACCATGTGACTAGTGGAGGTAAATTCAACTCACCTACAGACTAGCTAATGCTGGAAATTTTCAACATAGGCATATGGCCCTATGAACAGATGGAAATACTAATACTCCTGTAGCACTAACCCCCGAAGGAGCTGCTGGTTTTATTTGGGCTTACCGTTACCTCACCTGCTTGTAGCTTCGTCTTGGAGATCCCATGGAAAGTGGCCCAAAGAATGTGAATTTCCAATACTTAATTATTCTTTTGATGGTTATTTATTAAAAGTAAAGTCTCTCAATAAAAGGGTAGAGAATTAAGGGTGAGTTCAGGCACCTGGTACTGCGAGTTTAAGTTCTCTTTGATGATCTAGAAGACAATAGTTCCTCTTGATAGATCTAGCCACCACCGGATAAGTCCCTCTCACTGGACCTAGCAGCTGGTGGGGTATTTAACACAGTTTCTGCCACAGACTTGTAAGGTTAAGCTTTAGGCCCCTTTCACACTTGTGCGACTTTGCCGCGATTTCAAGGAATGCCTGTGTAAGTGGCATCAAAATCAGACCAAAGTAGTGCAGGGACTACTTTCAAGTCGGAACGACTTGAAGTCGTACTAATATGAATGGCTGTCATTGGAAATCATGGGGAACGACTTGTCATGCTACTTTGCAGTCCCAAATCGTGGGACAAGTCGTATAAGTGTGAAAGGGGCCTTAGCGTTACTGAGAGATTGAAGAATAATTCCATACAATACCAGTCTCTTTCAGCCAAACCGGCAATACTGTACGGGTGGTGTGATCCGGGTTGCGTCCTTCAACTAAGTCTCCAGGCTCCTCCAGATATACCAGCCTTGCGCACGGGCCTCTCCTGAAAGAGTCCTCCCCTGGATCCTCCAGTTGCTGGGCCTCTCCCTTCAGGTGAGACGGCACCGGAACATCCCTGGATCAATAGGCTCCAAGATCCGCTTGGGCCTATCCTCTCAGTTGCGCTGCCTTGAGCCAGCCAGCCCTGAGACACAGGATGGATAGTCCCACACCCCAGGCCAGGAGGGCCATGGGACTGGGTCAGGAGGACCACCAGAACCATAAAGACAGACAATAATCCCCCGCCAACATGGCTTCGGTACCTTAAATGCCACCTCCCAGAATTCACAGCAGGAAAACACTCCCACTGGGCTGGTTCCGAGAGATGACAGCGACACCTACGGTCAAGGAGAGCCCAGTGCAACCCAGCTGGACTGGTACAGAAACCAGTAATTTAGAGAAATTAGCCTGAAGCCCAACTGTGGCTTCAGGCAACTTAATTTTTGAAAAACAATAGCTCCTGCTCGTCAGGAGCCAACACTACACTCCCATAAAGTGAACCTGTGATCAGAATATTAAAAGGAAAGGATTTCCATATTTTACATTTCTAAAATAAGAAAACATTTTTTTATGACTTCTGTAACTGCAGCCACTGTGGAGCAATTCATCATCAAGAATCACAACAGAGACACTGAAGTCTGATTACAGTTGCTTTCTGAATATCTTCTGAACAGCACCTGCTACTTGCAGGGGCGGACTGACCATTCGGCCACTCGGGCACTTCCCGAGGGCCCCGGGCCACTAGGGGGCCTCATCAGGGTTGCCAGCCTCAGTAAAACCAGGGACAGTATGTACAAATCTGTGTTTTTTTTTACATCTGTTTCTGAAATGTCCCCTACTGGCATCCTTTTGATCTAAAAATCCCGAAATTATAGCTGCCCCACCTCTCCAATACCTTCTCAGCCAATAGAAACATGTCTGTGTATACTGTGTGTACATGTATGTGTATACTGTGTGATTGTATACTGTGTGTGTGTATACTGTGTGGCCCCATAATCTCTGATTGCCTGGGGGCCCCATAATCTCCTATTGTCCGGGGGCCCCATGAGTTGTCAGTCCGCCCCTGGCTACTTGTTTATAGAAGAAAGCTGTCAAGTATCTGATGCCATGTTACAGTACTCACAGGATCCCTCCTGGGTCTCCAGAATTTCCTAGGATCTCCAGTACTCACCAGTCACCAGTATGTCCTAAGATCTCCAGTACTCTCAAGATCCCTCCTGGGTCTCCAGTATTTCCTAGGATCTCCAGTACTCACCAGTCACCAGTATGTCCTAAGATCTCCAGTACTCTCAAGATCCCTCCTGGGTCTCCAGTATTTCCTAGGATCTCCAGTACTCTCAAGATCCCTCCTGGGTCTCTAGTATTTCATAGGATCTCCAGTACTCACAGGATCCCTGCTGGGTCTTCCAGGATTTCCATAGTCTCTAGGACCTCCAGTACTCACAGAATCTTCCAGGATTTCTAGGACCTCCACTACCTCTAGAACTTCCAGACTACCCAGAAATGAAGCTGGGTGTGTCCTTGACCAGAATAATATTTAAAGTGGTTGTAAAAGCAAAATGTTATTTCTTTTACCTTAATGCATTCTCTTAAAACAGCAGTGTAAAAGTATCGACCCCCAACCCTCCTCCATAACCTGTGATCCTGTATTGATGCTGCGCTGTACCCGGCTTCAGTTCTTCTATTCCCCCTCCGTGTTCCCACAAGCTTGGCTGAGAGCAGTGGGAGCCATTGGCTCCTGCTGATGTCGGTCAAATCAAGTGAGGAGTGAGTGAGGAGTGTTATTTTAATAAAAAAAAGTATCCCTTACAACCACTTTAAGCAACAGTCTTGGAAGTGGCTGGTGCTGCGTCTTTTCACCAGCTACCTAAGAGCTAAAGTTCTATAATATTTACCTGCCATTTGCCTGTTTGTTGCTGACCTGCATTTATTTACTGCTTCCTCACTTGCCATTCGCCAAGACCCCTGCCTGGATCAGACTGATCTCTCACTTTCTCCCCCTAGAACTCTACTCGGATCTGACTACTCTGCTGCCCTGATGCTTTGTACACAATCTCTGCATTGTAGCCTTTCCATTCCAGCCTCCCAATGGTGGGGTGGGGATCCTGGAGGCTGTGACCTGGTGCCAGTTTGCAGCAAAGTAAACCAGTGACCACTAGGGTCTCAGGCCACTCATATCCTGCAGGGTGCTCTGGTAAATACCAACTGTCATTTAGCCCCACATCTCAGGTGAGCCCAATTTGTCTGCCAGGAGGCAGGATAAAATGGCAGAAGAAACAAGGGAAATGCCTGTGATTTAGCTGTGAATGGAGGCACTGAAATACTCCACAGTGCTCCACTGAATTGCTCCACAGAGCCTGTAGCTACAGAGGTCAGTGAGGGGGCTTGTTTTAAACCTGATTTACTGCTTTTTTAAAACATACACAGATCCACTTGAAAGCATACTTGCACTTTGGCAAAGCAAGGCAAAGCAAAAGGTGTCCTCTAGTGCTTCCCTCCCTAGCAGCATATACATACCTTTCCTTCACTCCTCCACCAGAACCAAAGAAAATACCTGGTAATTCTGTCTCCATGTGACAGCACTGGTGCTTTACCCAGCTCTGTTACACATGGGCACAGGAAGCGTTCTCAGCCCAGTATAAACTCTGAGCAAAGTGACTTGAAGCTTTCACAAAGCTGTTTATTCTTTGTTGCTGGCAGCTGAACAAAGTGGCAGGGGAGTGATGGAAAGATGAGTATGTGCTGCAGGGGAAGACGGCATTAACCACTTAAGCCCTGGAAGGATTTACCCCCTTAATGATCATGCCATTTTTTTGCGATACAGCACTGCGTTATTTTAACTGACAATTGCGCGGTCATGCGATTCTGTACCCAAATAAAATGAATGTCCTTTTTTTCCCACAAATAGAGCTTTCTTTTGATGGTATTTGATCACCTCTGCGGTTTTTATTTTTTGCGCTATAAACAAAAAGAGAGTGACAGTTTCGAAAAACACAATATTTTTTACTTTTTACTATAATAAATATCCCAAATGTATTTAAAAAAAAAAATATATGTTTTCTTCCGTTTAGGCTGATATATATTCTTCTACATTTTTTTGGTAAAAAAAAAAAAATTGCAATAAGCGTATATTGTAGACATGTGCACTGCCAAAAAATGTGTTTGTTTTCGTTTCATCCGTTTTTTTTTTAGTTTTTCAGCTCATTCGTTATGATCGCAATTCGTAAATTCATACATTCGTAAATTCGTACATTCGCACATTCGTAAATTAGAAAATTTGTATATTCGTAAATTCATACATTCGTATATTAGAAAATCTGAATAGTAACTAACTATTAAATTATAGGTATTGTAATTTCCTGTCAAATTTGGCTGTTAGTGAACGTAACGAATACAAATTTATCCAAATTTAGGAATTATCCAAAATAACAAATGCCAAATGTAAACAAATGGAACGGAACAAATTAATAATAATAATAATAAAACGTTTTTATTATTATTGTTATTTATTATTATTACGTTCCATTCGTTAGGATACGGCATTCGTTATTTCGGCTAATTCGTAACTTCGGATAAATTTGTATTTGTTACGTTCACTAACAGCCAAATTTGACAGGAAATTACAATTCCTATAATTTAATAGTTAGTAATAGTTAAGTTATTATTAGTCAATTATTATTTCAGATTTCCGAATTTACAAATTTACGAATTTACAAATTTTCGAATTTACAAATGTACGAATTTACAAATGTACGAATTTACACATTTTGGAATATTAAGAGAAATTTGCTAATGGTGTTTTTGTTCATTCGGATATTCCTGAATGAACAAATTTGACGAAACTCATTAAAAAAAGGAGTTTGGAACAAAACGAATTGCACACGTCTAGTATATTGATTGGTTTGCGCAAAAGTTATAGCGTGCACAAAATAAGTTATTGATTTATGGCATTTTTATTATTATTATTTTTTTTACTAGTAATGGTAGCAATTTTTATTGGGATTGCAACATTGCAGCGGACAAATCGGACACTTTTGACACTTTTTTGAAACCATTGACATTTATACAGCGATCAGTGCTATAAAAAGGCCACTGATTACTGTATAAATGTCACTGGCAGGGAAGGGGTTAACACTAGGGGGTGATCAAGGGGTTAACTGTGCTCCCTAGGTGTGTTCTAACTGTGGGGGGGATGGGTCTGACTAGGGGAGGAGACCGATTGGTGTTCCTACGTACTAGGGACACACAATCTGTCTTCTCTCCCCTGACAGGGTGTGGGTCTGTGTGTTTGCACACACAGATCCACGTTCCTGCTCCGTCACGAGCGATGGCGTGTGCCCGGCGGACATCGCGGCTGCTGGGTACGCGCATCGGCTCCTTGGTGACAATTTTACAAATGCAGCAATTTAGACTTTGGATGAAAGGTTTAGCACTGGGAAACACTTTTTGAAAGATAAAAAGTGAATTTTATATACAACTATATAGATCAGACCAAAATGAGGGACAAATGAGGAGGAAAGAGGGACAGAGGGGATCTGTTCCTAATCAGGGACAGTCCCTCGAAATCAGGGACAGTTGGGAGCTATGGCCATTTGTTTATAAGGGCCCAGTTGGCCCCTGTGCAGCTTCAAAATCTGCACAATTGGTATGTGCACCAAGGCCTTCCGGTAATACTTCCCCATACCTCCCAACATTTTGAAATGGGAATCAGGGACACCTACTAGCAAACGTATGTAGGCATAGGACACGCCCCCTGCCATGCCCCCCTTAAAGGGGAAATAACAAAAAAAGGTTAATTAAATCCACAAGTGCTTTTTTTAACCACTACTATTCCTTTATATTGGCTTTTAAAATTGAATAATGCAGCAATTTAGAAAATGGATGAAAGGTTTAGCGCTGGGAAACACTTTTTGAAAGATAAAAAGTGCATTTTATATACAAGTATATAGATCAGACCAAAATGAGGGACAAATGAGGAGGAAAGAGGGACAGAGGGACATTGCTCCAAATCAGGGATAGTTGGGAGCTATGCTTCCCTGAGAACGGATCTGAGGCTGCCCCTTCCTCCAGCTGTCATACAGCGGCACAGTCCCTGCTGTGATCTTCTCTCACTCTCTGCTGCTTACTTCCCACACTGACAGCTAGCAGAGCTTTTACTAAGTGGTATTCAGGGCCGTTTTTTCCACTGGGCATGCTGGGCAGTTGCCCGGGGGCCCCACTTGCCTGGAGGGCCCCATCCAGGGCTGAACCCTAGCACTGCAATCTGATGCTTAAGTTGACTGGCTGCAATGGTTGCTCACTTGCTAGAATCGCCAGCCGCCCGGCATCTAGCTAGCAACCAGTGACGTCAGTCAGAGGCTGTGGCCGCCCCAGCATTCATAGCGCGCCGCCCCCAGTGGCTAGTGAACAGGCTCCGCCATGTTCTTCAGACAGCGTGGAGAGGGAGCGGCGCGGAATAATGGCCCTTGATAGCTGGTGCTGCCTTGCTCTGCTGTGAGTGACACACTGTACTGCACCAGGCCGGCGGCCTCAAGTAAGTCTAACACTGTCTACTTAAGTTTGTTCAAGTTGTGCATCAAACACAGCCACTGTCTGTGCCCCTCAAAAGCTGCCACTGTGCCCATCAAACACTGCCACTGTGCCCAATCAAACGCAGCCACTGTGCCCAATCAAACGCAGCCACTGTGCCCAATCAAACGCAGCCACTATGCCCAATCAAACGCAGCCACTGTGCCCATCAAACTCGTGTTAAATTGACACTGATTTTGTTGGAAGTACCAATAAATATAGCCTTATTGATTTGCATTTTTATTCTCTTGCGTGATTGTGTAGACAGGGCCCCAGTGCACTGTATTGCCCGGGGGCCTATAATGCTCTTAAGATGGCCCTGGTGGTATTACATACATTTCAGATTGCCTCATATGTAAGCAAAACTCAAACAGCATGTTATCTATAATTCAACACTTACATAGCTTTTATGCTCAGTAAAAAGATTTTTTTGCAAAAATAAACACTTTTTCTTCATGCTAAGCTGCAAAGATCAGAAGCATGGCAATGATAGCCTGCGTCAGCTACACTTTGTCCTCTAGGGGGCAGCGTATGATTGCAAAAGCACCATCCAAACAGAATAAATTCAGGAGCCCGGCATGCAAAGACAATCTACAAATAATAGGATCAAGCAGTTAAAAAGCGGCTGTAGCGAATCAGAAATCAAGTTACTAGCGTCAGCTGCCACATTTCTATCTTAACAGTTTGTTTTTAAAGGGAACCTATGAAAATACACTCTATGGCCAAGTGTGGGCATACCAATCAACTTTGTTTGATGGGTAAGTGGGACACCTATTAGTATAAACCAAAGAAAAAGAACACACGCCTGTGATGTAGACATATGCGCTTCTTTTGATTTCAATTCGTTTTTTTGGACAATTTTATTTTCGAGGAGTCAGATTTATATAAATCTTCGAATGGACGAATGTCAGAAATCTGAAAAAAATGTATATCGAAATTAACAAATGTATTAGTTTCATTTGGATGACATCACATGATGGGATGGTAGTTCAGGCCTATGGGAAAATGGATTACATTTTTGAATTTGTTTGTTAATTCGGATTTGGGTAACGAATGGATCCAAATTTAGCTCCATTCGTTAATTCGGATGCACGTGATGCCAGTCAATATTGTCCAATCAGCTCATGCCATTTCTCTTGATGTCCAAAAATATTGAATCCTTCCGATTCAAATCGGTCTGATTTGATAATACATTGAATATATACCAATCTTCCGTAAAAAAATAAATAAACATTTTTTTGAATCCACCTGGACCAATGAATATATGAAACAAATGCCCAAGATACAAAACGAATTCCAAAAACGAATTGGGTCAACATAATGAACACGAGGAAACAAAAATTTTCAGGGAATGAATGCACCTTAAACTAAAAAAAAAAAAAATAGCATGCATGATGTTCTAATGCCGCGTACACACGTTCGGAATTCCGCCAGCAAAAGTCCGATGAGAGCTTTTGGACGGAAAATGCAACCGTGTGTATGCTCCATCAGACCTTTGCTGGCGGAATTCCAGCCAGCAAAAGATTGAGAGCAGGTTCTCAATTTTTTGGTTGGAAAAAGTTTCGATCGGAAATTCCGATCGTCTGTACCAATTCCGACACGCAAAATTCCTACGCATGCTCGGAAACAATTCGACACATGCTCGGAAGCATTGAACTTCATTTTCTTGTCTCGTCGTAGTGTTGTACGTTCACCGCGTTCTTGGCGGTCCAAAGTTCAGCAAAAATTTGTGTGACCGTGTGTATGCAAGCCAAGCTTGAGCGGAATTCGGTTGGAAAAAAACATCCAAGATTTTTCCGATGGAAAATCCGCTCGTGTGTATGCAGCATAAGTTACATGGTTCATGAAGAGTTAAACACAAAAAATTATTAGTTAAATTCACAAGTTTTTTTTTCTCCACTACTTTTTCTTTAAACTAGGTTTTCAAACTAATACATTCAATCAGTTAGTGGATGGTTGTACAGTTTACTGCAGTAGCACACTTCTGGTAGCTAAATAGTACATTTCTTTTTTAGAGGTCTATTCATGAGACCAAAAAGAGGGAGGAATGAGGAGGAAAGGTCGACAAAGGGATATGGGTGTCCGCAAGGGGGGGCAAGTGCCCCCGCCCCCTGGAATCAGGGATGGGATTGGCACTTACTGTCAGGGCCAGCGCCAGCATAAAGCAGCCAAGGTGACTGCCTGAGGGTGCCAGGAGGGGGGCGCCAAAGCCAGGGGATCCCCACTCGGTCCTTATGCTAGTGCTGGCGGCCGGCCCTGCCCAAACCTGTACACAGTTTAGCATACTGACACTCAGGCAGCACAGCATAGCCCCGGCCGGGCACTGTTAACTTTACCCGCTCGCCTCTCCTGACTTTAGTCCCGTCCCTGCTACTGTACTTCTCCTCCTCTGCCAGATGCAGGGCAGAGAGACATCCTCAGCTCGAAGACATTGCACCACCCCCCCGAGACGAGGATCGCTGGATACTGGAAAAAAACTCCCCCCCACCTGGGCGGTGGCAGAGAGAGGGTTAGGAACGCCTCCAGTTCAGCAACACAGAGACCATCGCCGCTGAACTGGAGGTCTTGTGAGACGAGGGGGAGCCGGAGAGGAGTCTGGAGCCTGAGACCAGGGGGAGGGCCCAATGCCAGCAGAAGGCCCAGGAGGAGCGCGAGTGGCACTGGTGGTACTAACACAGATGAAGATATCTCTCTCCCATCTCTGTGCCCCCCCCCCCCCCCCCCCTAGTACAGACCACTCACCCCTCAGCACAGCACCATCCCCCCATCCAGTACACATCTGCCCCTTCTATGGGGTAGCAATTTAAGGGGGAAAGCCATTGACACTACAGCGCCACCCAAAACCAAAAGATTCTCAGCTTTAGGACCAGGGCACCCTGCAAGAAATGGCCAGCACTATTAATGCCCAAGGCAACACATCTTCCCAAGTTGAAAGGGCCAACAATATTTGTCTGCTTTATTACCCCTCCCCTATTATTCCTGCTGCTGAATGACAGGTGCTCTCTAAAGGCATAATATGATGCTTCTTCATTGTGGCATGACTATACTTTTGGTTATCCTTCTATTTCCAGCCTCTGCTACACATGTTTCCTATTGTCCGAAGTTGTAAGAACCAGAATGCTCCCCTGTTGTGCAGGTTGCATAGTATGGCTACATTCCTATCATACATCTTGCATACACAGCTACAGTATTATGTTGCTAACACTTCATTTACAAAATATGCCTGAGCTAGTTAATAAATTACTTTTATGAACCAAAAAGAATTATATCTACACATTTTTGTGGATTTTGTTTTCAAGTGTAAAGCCGGCCTTACATGACAAAATCTCATTGGACAAAGACAGCACAATCTCCTCTAAATTAGTATCAAATATGCAGTGTGAAGGCCAACCTAAAATCCAGGCTATCCGAGCTGCAAGGCCTTCACATTACATAGCTGTTGGCTTATCTATCACAATCTATGACGAGGCTTTGAGGTCATTTTAATAACACAATCATAGCTGACTAGGGGAACTCAAAATTAAAAACAGCCATGTGTAAATTCAAGTTAAAGTGTCATTCCACCCAAAGGTGATATTTTAGTTATATCGCTGGTAAGCTGGGTCAGCCCCACACTATGACTGGGGCTGGGTAGGTAAGGGGCATGTTCCTCCTCTGAGTCATTGGGTTGTAAACTATGGGTATGTACACAATGGGCACCTGACCATCACAACTACAATTATATGGCCAACGGATACACTGCAAAAATCTTGTACAAAGCCTTCAAAAAAGAGGGGAGGCTTTTATACCCCCAAAAAGGGGAAGGGAACTCCATATTAATACCCATATTTATGGAATGGGATGCCCAATAGGCCCATATAGGTGTGATGGTCAGGTGTTCACAAGCTTTTTGCCATATAATGTATGTTCTGAATAGCAGGTTTAATTACAGCCTATGCACAGCATCGTAGAAAAACGTCTCAGCAAAGGTGGTGGTGAACTGACTTACGTTGGCCACCGGCAAGTTGTAAATATGACATATTCTTATAAATATTTGAAAGTTATATGCTTATTTATTAGTTTTGAATATAATAAAGAAAATATCTTCAACAGCATTATACTTCTCCTTTAAGTCTAGACTAGCTAGACCAGAAAGCAATTAACATTACACTTACCTAGGCAATATGGCTTCTCTCTGTTCTTGTGTCTCTCACGGTCATACTGGTAACCAGGATAACAAGTGCACAGAACTCGACCAAAATTATCTGTACACTGCTGTTCACATGGTGCTTCCGAGCACACGTCATAATCTATAAAGAGACGAATCATTGAGGAATTAACAAAAAACATATTGCTCTAGTTTCTAGCAACTATCCACCACTATGTATGATAATTCAAAATGGCTGTCATGCAAGGCAAAACAACAGGCCCACTTCATGGCCCCCTCCATAGTAGCACATAATCACATTTCCATCTCCCTTTTTGGGAGAAAAAGAAGGTGCACTGTGTGTTCTTCAAGTTGCCCAGAGCCATGGACTCTCCCCATGTGACAGCGCTGGTCATTGGCCTTGTGCTGTCACATATATTGAGTCACATCTGCCTCCGTACCTGGAATTACTGGGTTCTTTGCTCTAAAAATAAAGCAGTGCGGTAGCAACCCTTCTAAATAAAGATTTTTATACTATTCGTGTGAACTTTTTTTTGTTTTTTTAATTTCCTTCATATTTATTTCATTTTTTTGTTTTTGTTTTTTGTTTCGTGAAATAATTGAAAAAAAACACCCACTGACAAAATGTATTAAAATGCCCTAAATTGTTTGCAAATAACTTTGTAATTCTTTGTAAATGAAATTTTGATTTTGGCATTTAACACAAATGGGACAAACTTAGGACAAACTAAATGTATAATCTATAGCAGCATTTGTTTTAAAATTATCATCAGTCAAACTAGAAAGAAGCTTATATTTTTTTTTAATTTTTTACTTCCACCTTTTTACTTTAAAATATATAGAAATAAAGTAACTTGAAAATATCACAAAAAGTAAGCTTTGTTTGTCCACTCTGCACAGTGGTGTAGTGGTAGTGGTTAGCACTTTCAACTAGCAGCAATAGGTTTGCTGGTTCAAATCCTGACCATGACGCCTGGAGTTTGCATGTTCTCCCTGTACCTGTGTGGGTTTCCTCCAGGTGCTCCGGGTTTCCTCCCACACTCCAAAGACATGCTGGTAGGTTAATTAGATCCTGTCTAAAAAAATTGGCCCGTGTATGTGTTTGTAAGTGCGTTGAGACCCTACGGGGTAAAGGACCACACTATACTGCAGATAAACACTGGTGGCAAAAAGTACCCCAAGGCGATTGAGTTTGCATAGGTATGAATGAATGACTTGTATAGTGCTACCTATGTGAACTGAATCACCTCAGGGCGCTTTTACCACTGGTGTCCATCTGTGGTATAGTGCGGTCCTTGTCCCTGTGGGGTCCTGACACGCTTACAAACACATACAACATACACATATTTGGCCAATTTTATAGACAGGATCTAATTAACCTACCAGCATGTCTTTGGAGTGTGGGAGGAAACCCTCGTAGGCACAGGGAGAAACTCCATGCAAACTCCAGGCAGAAGGTGTCGTGGTTGGGATTTGAACCAGCAACCCTATTACTGCTAGGTGAATGTGCTAACCACTACACCACTGTAGGTAGCACTATACAAGTCACTCACTCACTCACTCACTCACTCACTCACTCACTCACTCACTCACTCACTCACTCACTCACTCACTCACTCACTCACTCACTCACTCACTCACTCACTCACTCACTCACTCATTCATTCACACTTACATTAAAAAATATACATGTATATACAGTATGCCTCTCATAAGTAATACAATTATTTATAGATGAAATACTGTAAGTAAGCTGAAATATGAAAATTACTCTGGAACTAAAATCAGTTGCTTTTAAGTTCAAAAGAAAATATCTATTATTGCAGTGAATATTTATTTTACGTTATCATCACTGTATTATTAGTGTCACTATTTAAAAACATTCAAAGCAACTTTATGACTAGATAAAAAAAAAAAAAAAATTGCACCCAGCAAAACAAATAATTAAGACTCATCTGCCCTGCTGCCCATGCTACCGATCTTTGCTTTCTTGAAAGGCTGAGCTGGATGAAGTATCTTCCAACAGTTTGGTGATTGTTTGCTTGGCCCCCCTCTATCCTTCAATCTGGAAGTCCTACATTTCTACAAGACACAGTTGTGATGTATAGGGATGAGGTCTGGCTTGCTGCTACCATGGGGTTCACAGTGATTCTGTAGGATGCATGAAGTTCACATTTGGCAATGTTTGCAGGTTTGCCTCCAGAAATAAGGAACAACTTAGAATTGGGCAACAACGCCTTTGCTTCTGGTCAGTTGAGCCACAAAAGCCAATAATTTGAAGGGATGGATAGCCCAGTCCTCTTTCTATAAAATGTGTATGTTTGATGTCTGTTAACGTGATTCTAAAGCCCTAAGGTTTTTAACCTTTATGCATTAAGGTAAGTTGGATGGAGGCTACCATACCGTATATACTCGAGTATTAGCCGAGTTTTTCAGCACATTTTTTTGTGCTGAAAGTGCCCCCCTCAGCTTATACTCGAGTCAAGCACTTTTCTGCAGCAGAGAATGACATTTTCCGACCCGACTTTGGGGCCCCCGTATTTCAGGGCCACTTGGTGCTAGGAACCCCACTACAACATATCCAAATTTAGGGTTCCTAGCAGTAAGTGGCCCCGAGATACAGGGCCCCAAAGTCAGTCAACTGTGTCCATCTGCAGCATTGTCATTTCGGGACCCTTTGGGTCCAGAGACCCCAAATATTGGCTGCAGCTAGGGGGCATCTAGGAACCCTTAACTACCAAGTTTGAGGTTCAGGGGACCTATGGCTGCAAATGGGCACAGTGAGGCTGCAAATGGGCATTGTTGACCCTCTTTTCCACTTACAGTAGCTGCGCATTTCTCACCCTAGGCTTATACTCGAGTCAATAAGTTTTCCCATTTTTTTGTGGTAAAATTATATTCGGGTCGGCTTATACTCAACTATATACGGTAATCCGCTCCACAGTTCTACATAGAGAGAGAGTTGTCCTCTCTTGTGCATAGTTCATTTGGAGTATCCTACTAATTCCTTTCTCCTATCCAAGTTCTCCAAATAAAACATAAAAACAAATCTCCTAGACTGGTCATTGGTCATTGCAGGATAATCAGTGGGAGACCCAGGTACAGAAACTCCAGCAATGCTACACCATGACAAAATGAAGTATCTTTATTAAACAATTAGAGATAGAGTCTTCACCTGGAATGTATTTAGCTGAATAAACCTAAAGGTTCAATTAGACTTAACTTCTTATTCTATTTAAAGTTTATGTTTACTTTTTTAAAGTTTACTTTATTTGTGAATAGTAATTCTACATGGAGGTCAATTTGTACATTAGATTCAATAATCCTTCAACACTCCACCCAAGAAATCATTTTAAATTTTGAGAAAACCACAAAAAATGCCAAATCACAAAATGACGGCAAAACCTTAAAATGGCATTCATTTATTTAAAGCTTCCCATCTGGTGTATAATTACCTTACCCAGCAACCAGTTTTCCATTTCAGACCTAATATTTGCACTGACATACCCGTACACAGAAAATGCACATATGTTTCCTCTTGTGGCTTGCAGGTTTTTCTTTTTTATTTTCCATACAAGCCACCTACTGGGACCTAGCATCGATAGCCCTGTGAACTAAACAAAAATCTGGGCTGGGTTATAAAAAAAAAGTCAGTTTCTACTCCCTGGAAAAATATTTTTGGAATTAAAAAGGGAATTTTTGGATAATCAAATAAGTTTTTAATTTATTTTCTCAGCTTTGCAAAGACGAGAAACCGAGTCCGGGGCAAAAGCGCGTAGCAGGGCCCAGTCCGTAAGTGTATGGTGAGACAGCTGTCAACACGAAGAGAAAAGGGAAAGACAGAAAATCTGATGCTCAGCAAGACGGTTTTCATGCCAAGTGCACCGCTTTTAACAGTTATGTTTCATATGATCTACCGCTTGACACTTCAGGGAGTTCAATGTAAGCTGGCAATGAAGTTTAATATGTTAGTTATGACTCAACCAGGGTATAGATGCCAAAGAAAGTTTTAACGCCTTAAACGCGCCGCTTTATCCACAGAGGCTCGGGAGAGAGCTTAGTGCATGAAGAGCTTTGGTTCAGGGTCAGCAGAACTGAGCCTGCCAGCTGGACATTATGCTTGAGGGCACTAGAGGGGTTAATCTAAAAAATACACAGCCGAGAGTGATGTAGGTTGGATAAAGCATATTTAAACCCAAGAGCAAAAATGTATTATATTGCAGCCTTTCAGTCCCTAGATATTATGGCTGCAGTAGTGTTCTTTTTATAGGCTTTTACCCGTTTTTTTCACCTATTTATCCTGCCTGCAACACAGTTCCTGTCCTAGGGTGACAACGTTTACAGGGAAACTGTATCGAATGCTTTTGCAAAATCCAGATACACCACATCCACAGGCCTTCCCCTATCTAAATGGCAGCTCACTTCCTCCTAGAATGTTAACAGATTGGTCTGGCAGAAACGATCCTTCGTAAATTCATGCTGATTACTACTAATGATACTGTTTTCATCAGCAAATTCTTGGATACAGTCCCTTATCATCCCCTCTAATAGTTTACATACTATGGATGTTAGGCAGATTGGCCTGTAGTTTCTAGGTAAATGTCTCTGCCCTTTTTTTAATATTGGTACCATGTGGGCTTTTCTCCAATCAGCTGGTGCCATATGCTGTCAATAAAGATTAGGAATAAGGGTCGGGTTAGAGTTCTATGAGGACTCTCGTGTGTAAGCCATCCGGTCCTGGTGATTTGTGTTAAGCTTTTTTAGTCTTTTCGGGACACTGGCTTGTGTTAGCCACAAGGGAACATTCTGCAACGTGTTACTTACAATACTGTTGTGGTTGGTATACCCCTCCTTTACCTGTGTAAAGGAGAAGAAAGCATTTACAGTAGTACAGTTGCCTTCTCTTTGTCATCTGTAACCATCCTCACTTCAGGTTCAGAGAGCCAATGGTTTCTGCTGCTGTCAGTCTAATCCTGTGAGAAAGGAGCGGGGGGCAGGGCCAAGCCTCGCTGCATGTGTCAATAGATGCACACAGCCCAGCTCAGGAGTGAGGCCGCAGTTGTACCCTCATAGGAAGTGGCTTCTTATGGTGGCACACCAAGAAGTGGAGCCCAACACGGCGGGGGGGGGGGGGGACTCCAGAAAAGGAGGATTGGAGACCTTTTGAAACCACTTTATACTACAGGCAAGCATATAATTAGGCATACCTGTAGCTACACTGAATATCTCCTAAACCTGCACGGTTTAGGAGATATCCCCTGTATTTGCATGTGTCAACGTCATCGGCACATGCACACCTAAGCAAACTGAAGCAACGGCACGTGTCATTGCTTCAGTTGTTCTGTGCCGTTGTGCGTGGGAGTGATGTAATTGCAGCTCCGGCCAATCACAGCGTCAGAGCCGCGATACCCGGAAGTAACCCCCCGGAGAGATGTTAGCCGCCGGAGCGGTGAATGAGGACCGCTGCAGGGGCTTCGATTTCAGGTAAGTAATTCATAATGAGACTAGTATGCTATGCATACTAGCTCATTATGCCTTTGTCTTGCAGGTTTGTATTTTTTTTTGGAATTTTTTTACAGGGTTTACAGACACTTTAAGGCACTGCATTTATAGACTATGGGAGGGAGTCAGAATGACACAACATCCTGTTGCTCGTTGTTAACGTGTATTGGAGCAAAATATAACCCCTTCATGAATTTTATGGCTGGTTATCACTGTACACAGATGTCTTGGGAAGAAACAAAGATATAATATATGCAATTCAGTGTTTTATTACAGCACAAAGTTAAAGTAGAACTACAGACAAAACTTTTTATTTTATTTTGGATAGAACAAGGGAGGGCTATAACTGTTCCATCTGGGCTCTGTTACATTTATTTCGGCCATCTGTTTCCCTTTGTGGAGATTTCCCTTCACTTCCTGTTTTCATAGCCAAACAGGAAGTTAGAGGAAATCCCTGCAAGTTAAGGGAATTTCTTAGGGCCCTCCAAGGTCAGCAGAACGAGTGTCCCCATTGCAAGATTTTCCCTCTATTACTTTTTTGGGGACAACCCAATAAGTGGGATTTTTTTTTTACTTTCCCTTTCAATGATAATGGTGAATCTCCGTAACGGGAGCACAGGCAGCAATAAAAACTGACAGGGGTTCTAATCCCTCTCCACTCTATCCAAAACTAAAAATAAAAAGTTTTGCCTTTAGTTATACTTTAACCACTGGGCTGATCTAAAAGGCCTTATATATACACTGTATATTTACAGTATATAACACACATATGCATTGCAACACAATCCATTTTAAAAATCATATTACCTTGCAATCTCCAGCCATTAAAATATATCTAAAGGCAAAACTTTATTTTCCTTTTTTAAGGAGTAGGGAATGGTCAGCAATGCATCTGTCGAAATTTTGGTTTATGACTTTCCCTCATTTTATTTTGTGGTGACAATGGTCAAAAATGGACAAAGGGCAAAGGAGTGGATGGCAACAAAGAAACCAATATTAATCTGGGTGTACAAGGAGAAATGTGCCAAAAGCAGAATGCATAAAGTAAAACATTTTTTTTATTCGCACTCTTATTACAAAACAATCCATTGCATTTCTGGGGGTCACATTTCCATTCTTTAGGGCTATCAATAACACAGACAGATGGTGATCAGTAATATGTAAGTGGTATACACCAGTGTTTTCTTCCCTTAAAATTATGCACAATCTTAAGACACCCCATTCTAAAATATAAAAAAAACAAAACTAATAATTTTTCATATTGCAGCAGCTTGATCACATGTAGGACACCCAACATTAGAAGTGATTTATTCTTAGAAAGCAAATGTACCTTTATACACTGGTACTGACTAGTATTTCAGCATTTCTCTTTTCCTTCAGTTTCCCCCATTCTCTCAGCAAACGTGACCCCAGTGCCAATGGAGAGTAGCAAAAAAGGGTGCTGTGCCTGACATCCTCCTTATTAACTGATGATGTCATCAGATGTTGGGACGCCAAAACCTGGCCCACACAGAGCCCAAGGTTTCTAAAGCTGCACAATAAAAAATGTCGGCTTTATGTAACAAAATCAGGCTTTTTGAAAATGTTTGGGCAATTCTTTTGGTAGTTTGCCAGGGTACCCCTGAAGAATCCAAAAGGCAACCTAGGGGGCTACAGCACCCTGGTTGAAAAGGGTTGGTATAGCATATCAATCATAAATACATTTATTCGTAAAATCTCCTAAAAACTAAGCAATATTATATAAGGATATATCATACTTAGGACATCAAGTGCAGATAGGAAATATGAAAAGATAATATAAAAATATACAGTATAAAGTTAAAAAAATATAAAAAATAAAAGAAATGTATAAAATATAATTTCCAATGGTATTCATATACCGTATATACTCGAGTATAAGCTGAGTTTTTCAGCACATTTTTTGTGCTTAAAATGCCCCCCTCAGCTTATACTCGAGTCAAGCACTTTTCTGCAGCAGAGAATGACATTTTCCGAACCGAATTTGGAGCCCCGTGTCTCGGGGCCACTTGGTGCTAGGAACCCCATCTTTGGATATGTTGTAGTGCTAGTTCCACTGGGTTTGCACACCAAATTGGGGTTCCTAGCACCAAGTGGCCCCGAGATACGGGGCCCCAAAGTCAATCAACTGTGTCCATCTGCAGCAATGTCATTTCGGGACCCTTTTTGGCTGCAGCTAGGGGGCATCTAGGAACCCTTAACTACCAAGTTTGAAGTTCAGGGGACCTATGGCTGCAAATGGGCACAGTGAGGCATGCAAATGGGCACAGTGAGGCTGCAAATGGGCATTGTTGACCCTCTTTTCCACTTACAGTAGCTGCGCATTTCTCACCCTAGGCTTGTACTAGAGTCAATAAGTTTTCCCATTTTTTTTGTGGTAAAATTAGGTGCCTCTGCTTATATTCGGGTCGGCTTATACTCGAGTATATACGGTATGTTATTATTTTGTTAAAATTTTGTTTACAAATACATAGCTTTTAATGCTTGGGATGGGATATACCACTTACATTACAGTCAATACTGCATACTAATCAAAGCATTTACGTGTTAATTGTAGCCCTGATGAAGTTGGCCCTTTGAACCCCCTGAAATGTGCTGGATTTTTTCTTATATAAGAGACTGAATAAAATGAAACCTGGATTTTATATGTTCTGGTTTTAGCACTTTCCTGTACACCCAATACCTACTTGAGCAAACTCCTGGGAGCACTGCCAATGGAGAATCGTTCCTTCTCCACTGCCTAAGACCGGACTGAGAACACCTACTGCTTTAAGAGATCAGACGACCCTTACCCTTTTTTTCTACTTCCACCAATAAACACCTGACAGTTTCCAATCTTCCCCAGTTATTCAAAACTAAATGAAAAGCTTTGGAATTTAGATATACTTCAAGATTTTCAAATCTACTAAAATAAGTCCACTTCTTTGCAACTATCAGCCACACCCTTAAAGCCGAGTTCCACCCAAAAGTGGAACTTCCGCTTTAAGTACTCCTTACCCCCTGACATGCCACATTTGGCATGTCATTTATTTTTTGGGGGGGGTACCTATTTTTGACAAGTACCCAGCTCTCACTTCCACTTGTGCCGCCTAGGCAACTCGAGCGGAAGTTCTCCTCTCCCCCTCCCTCCCTGTAATCTTCTGGGACACATCACAGGTCCCAAAAGATTGCTTGGTCATTCAGGATGTTCAGCGCGACTCGCACATGCGCAGTGCCCACCTGGCTGTGAAGCCACAAGCTGTCACAGCCAGGTGCCCACACTAGTGATGCCGGCATCGGGGAGAGGAAGGGGAGAGGAGCGAGGCTTCGGTGAACCGCGGGACAGGTGTGTGTTTATTAAAAGTCAGCAGCTACACTTTTTGTAGATGCTGATTTTTAATAAACACAGAAATGGCTGAATCTCCGCTTCAAAAAGGGGGTGCTGTAGATTGTGTATAGAACGCCCCCCGAAATCTAATTTCCGTTTCCTGCATTTGGAGCTATATTTTTAGTTAGATACTGGTGATCATAATGAGGGCAAACTGTTCCAGTTTGTAGTCAGTTTGAGAAAAGACATGAGAATGGTTGCATTTGTTTCTCCTGAACCACAACAAGGTAAGAATCTTTATTAAAGTTTTTAGAAGCCTTGCAATACACATAGTTTATGTAAAGAGAATTTTCTTTTAACAAAATTGGAGTTTCACTTGTTATATGGTTTTGGATAGAAGCATGTTTGGGTCACCCACTAGCTTCCGATAACTACCCGCCTCTCTGCCCCAATTTTCCATCTTCACCAGCCTTTCTCACCCCGTTTTTACCCCAGAGGAACACCTTGAAATAATTTTCAGGTCTTGGTAAACCCTTGCTAAAACGAATCTATTGGTGGTCAGTGGGAAAAATGGCCTGAATGCATTGGTATTCAGTCGGAAGATTGGTCCCCTTATATTGGTGGTCAGTGGAAAATAATTATTTTACATTGGTGACCAGTAGGAAGACTGCTTCCTGTACAGTGGTGGTCAGAATGACCTGCTTACAGACAACTGTGATATATGTCATGAAGCTGGCTCTGCCAAGTAGTGTTGGGCCCAGAACTATGCAGGCACCATAAAATGGAATGTCAGCCATCCACAACTCAAAAAAAAACCCTACCGGCTTTTGGAGGAACCCTATGGTTCCACTGAGTCCTGGTTAAGAATGGCTAATCTAAACACTTCCCCATTAGTCATAGTGAGTAGGTCTTAGCCTGGCTCTTATTTAAAATCACGGAAAATGTATCTCATGTTTGACCTTAGAAGGACTGCAATGAGGAGTCAACTCAGCAATATTCATCCTGAACTGAACTGTTTCATTTTGAGTGGTCTTAGCCTTTAAATGGTATCATCAAAAACAAAAAAAAATCATGGTATTTCAAGAAGTGTTTACCTTCTGGAATGCATTGTCCAAGGACAAATTTATATCCTCTGCAACAGCTCTTCCTGAAAATAAATAAATACATGCATAAGTACAATGTCAAAATACTTATAACTTTAACAAAATATGATAATATGACATGACATGGCATAGTAGAGCAAATTATTTACTTTTTTAATGAACCAATAAAACAAGCCACAGACAAGCATAGACTGCAGTAAACAAAGAAAACATTTGCATTTCATTAAAAACAATAAAAATAAAAAAATTATAAAGAATGCTTTGCAGTGCAAAACCTTAAAACTACAGCCGGAACATTTTTATTTCAATTCATCATATTGATTTAGATTTCAACAGAATAAGCTGGTCATACTCTGTTACAGGCTAAACAAAAAAAAAAAAATCTAACAGATTCCATCATTATTTTTAATCGGCACAGATGGACAAATACCACTGCTGGTCTATTGTATTTTTTTTTTTTTGCATTCTCTAATTTAAGAAATATGAAGTATTACACTGCAAATAAATAATAGAAGTCTATTATATTATATAAATATAATATATTATAATAGTCTATTGTATTCTAACAGTCACCATCTGTTTGGATGCAGCCACTGACTGGCCAAAAAACTTTCCAGCAGGCTCCTTCAACAAAAGTTGTTTGAACTGACACAAGTAATGGTGGGATCAGGTGCAGCAGTGAGAGTGGGTCAACAGGCATGGTGGTGGGAGGAGGATGGAGCTATGGTTATGGGAGCATGGGGGGGGGGGGACTGGCATGAAGAAGCAGTGGTGGGGTGATTTCAGATTTTGTAGTACGGTGAAGGCACAGGGGTTGTAGTGAATGGGGGTGTTGGCACACTGGTGTAGAGGGGGGGGGGGGGTTGTTGCAATCTTAAGCAGCAGAGGTAGATTTGGGGGTGGGAAGAGTAGGTTGGCGGTGTGAGCTGGGCATATATAGCTCAAATTTTTGACCTGTGGGTGGCCATGTTGGCACCACCCGGTTCAACAAAAGTCAAATTTCCAATTGACTTTTGTCAAAGGGATCAGGTGGAAAATTGTCAGTTGAACAATAGATGAAGGAATCTCCTAGGACAGGGGATGGACTGTGGTCACTGGCAGTAGAAAAATGTCCCTGCATCAGTGGGAGTAAACGATGCTCCATGTTTGGGGTCAGTAAGAGGAATTGTGCCCCATTTTTGTGTCATTGGCTGGGAAGAATCATGCCCCATCTTTGGTGTCACAGGGAGGAACTGTACTACATTGTTGTTGTCATAGGGAGTAATTGTGCCCATGTGTTGGGGGGGGGGGGGGGGATTATGCCCCATTGTTGGCGTCAGAAAATGAAATATTGCACCAAGGGCCGGATAAAAGCAAGGAAAGGGCTGCATCTGTCCCCCCGGGCCGCAGTTTGAAGACCGCTGTCCTAGATACTCTCCATGAGTATAAGAAAGATGTAAAAAATTTTTTAAATATGGCGTCTGTTTTAGAAAAAGCCTTATGCCGTGTACACACGGTCGGATTTTCTGACGGGAAATGTTGGATGTGAGCTTGTTGTCGGAAAGTCTGACCGTGTGTATGCTCCATCGAACATTTGCTGTGGGACTTTCCACCAACAAATGTTTCTTAGCAGGTTCTCAAATTTTCCACCAACAAAACTTGTCGGAAAGTCCGTTGCACAAAAGTTCACGCATGCTCGGAACTAAGCAGGAAGAGCCACGCTGGCTATTGAACGTCCTTTTTCTCGGCTCATATGTCTTGTACGTCACCGCGTTCTCACATTCAGAATTGTTGGCCAACATTTGTGTGACCGTGTGTATGCAAGACAAGTTTGACCCAACAACCTTTGAACAAAAATCCACGTGTGCACGCGGCATTAAGGTACTTCCAGGTATGGGGCACGTGACATTCATGTGACAATAAACACAACTTCCCAAAATACAGTGCTCAGCAATTACAAAGCCAATCTTCAGGATAAAATGCTATGAATCGAGGGCAGCTCAGGTTCAGACCTATGCAGATTATTAGCAGCTGCATAGGATTTTCTGGGCTGTATGATGATGGTTCAAGGCAATGAGAAGCACCAGTAATGGCAAGAACTAGAGGATCTCTGCTGCAAAAGCTAAGGGTTGGTAATGTATATCTGCACTAGTACAATTATCTAATTCCCATTATAATCCTAACCTTTTCCCTACTTATCCTATAACCCAAAATAAAAGGAAAAGAACTGCTGTGCTTTCTTATCAGTTGCACCAGGCCCCTAAACACAGCCAGTGTTTAAACCTGAATTCCAGGCAAGCAACTCCATTTAAAGATATAATATACAGTATACTATATATCGGAGATATTGTACTTATAAAAAGACTTGTATCCAGTTCTAAGACCATCCAGTCATGAGATTTATACAGCCCTGACAGACAGCATGGTGACCTGACTTTTCTCTATTAACTGCTTAAGGGCGAGTTCACAACATAGTCCTGATGCGTTCCAGATGCCTTTCTGCATGTGCACTTTTGATGCGTTTTTGGTGCATTTTTGATGCAGTCCAGTATATTTTTTCCCCCTCTTTTTTCTTAACTGTAAATAAGGACATGTGTGTTCCAGTGCATTTTTGGTGAATTTCGGTGCGTTCAAGTGCGTTTTTGCAACATTCCAGGACACTCCGGTGCAGGAAAAATGCAAAATTTTCTACTTTTTTTTCTGAAACTGAAACGCACTAGAACTACAAGCACTGGTGTGAACTATGCCATTGAAAACCATATACAGTGGAACCCTGGATTACGAGCATAATCCATCCCAAGAGAATGCTTGTAATCCAAAGCACTCGCATATCACAGCGAGTTTCCCCATACAAGTCAATGGAAACAAAGATAATTCGTTCCACATTGACTTCTATTACATGCAATACCGCATGTGGCCAGAGATGGGGGGCACCGGAGAGCCTAGGAAATACTCGGGGACAGCTCGGCTGAACTCGGAAAGCCTCGGAAAGGCTTCGGAAACACTCGGGAACGGAGGCTCCGAACCGTTCCGAGCGTTCCCGCCGCCCCCGCACCTCTGGCCAAATGCAGTACTGCACCTCCCATTAGCTTGAATTCTGCTCGTTTTGCGAGACAACACTCGCAAACCGAGTCAGAATTTAAAAAAAAGTTGCTCGTCTTTCAAAAAGCTCGATAACTGCGTTACTCGTAAACCAAGGTTCCACTGTAACCTACTTTCCATGTGTTTTTGATGCAGAAAAAAAAAATGCACTGGACTGCATGTGGTGTGAACTGGCCCTAACTGTTTTGCTTAACTGTAGTAAAGCCCCCAGGCAGTAATTGGACAATGAAGGAGAAACAGCCTACTGAAGAGGTCATCTCCCTGCTCCATCCTTATCTTTCATGTACATAGGAAGAGGCTGAAAACAAGTTAAATTTAGGTATTTACACAAGTTGCATTTACAAACAAATTACATTTTTAATCGATGCATTACTGCATTTTTGGTTTGCGGTTTAATAGTTATGTTAAGCCAGATTCAGTCACAATTGGTGGCTCTTCCTAACCATAGATCTCATAACGTACTGATAGCAACCACTCGACTCGCTCCTGCAGCTCCATTTGGAAAACATAGGTCAGTATAACAAAGCTCAGCTAATTGGATTAGACCAGCCTTTCTCAACCTTTTTAGTATATAAGAACCCTTGAAATGACTTCCAAGTGTTAGGTAACCCCTGCTAACAATTACTTTAGCTATATCTCAGGGTACATTAGAGTGAATAGTAAGTTGCAATATATGAATAAGGAATATGGCACACTTAATGTATTAAACATACAACCTGCTCTATAGAACAAAAATATTTTCAGCAAAAAAAATGACTAACAATAATAATTGCCATAAAATGAATGCAAGCAATAAAATCTACAGTGCTCCCTCACATTGGAGGTCAGTGGAAAAATGCCTGCTTTTTATAATGGTCAATTAAAAAGTTGCCTATTACATTGGTGGTAAGTGAAATGGCCCTTTACAATAGCTGTCAGTGTATTATCACCTTACACTGGTGGTCAATTAGATGTTCCCTTACATCAGTCTTCAGTGGAAAAGGGTGCTCTTAGACTGGTGATCAGTAGGAGGAGGATGTTAGTGGTTACTGGAAAAGTGAGTGAGAGAAGGGCTTCAATACATTGGTGATCAATAGGAAGAATGCACCCTACAGTTGCGGTCAATAGGAAGAATGCCCCTTACAGTGATGGTCAACGGGAGGAATGCTCCATACAGTGAAAGTCAATGGGAATAATGCACCTTACAGTGGTGGTCCATTGGACGAATGCTCCTTACAGTGATGGTCAATGGGAAGAATTTTCCTTACAGTGGTGGTCAAAAGGGGAATGCTTCTTACGGTGGTGGTTAAAGAAAAAAATGCTCCTTACAGTGGTGGTCAATGGCAAGAACGCACCTTACAGTGGTGGTTAATGGGAAGAATTCTCCCTACAGTGGTGGTAAATGGGAAGAATGCTCTCTACAGTGGTGGTCAATTGGAAGAATGCTCCATACAGTGGTGGTCAATGGAAAGAACGCCCCTTACAATGGTGGTCAATGGGAAGAACGCCTCTTACAGTGGTTGTCAATGGAAAGAATGCTCCATACAGTGGTTGTCAAAGGGAAAAACGCCCCTTACAGTGGTGGTCAATTGGAAGAATGCTCCATACAGTGATGGTCAATAGGAATAATGCACCATACAGTGGTGGTCAATGGAAAGAACGCCCCTTACAATGGTGGTCAATGGGAAAAACACCCCTTACAGTGGTGGTCAATTGGAAGAATGCTCCATACAGTGGTGGACAATGGGAATAATGCACCATACAGTGGTGGTCAATGGAAAGAATGCCCCTTACAGTGGTGGTCAATGTGAAGAACGCAGTGGTGGTCAATGGAAAGAATGCTCCTTACAGTGCTGGTCAATGGGAAGAATGCCCCTTACAGTGATGGTTAATGGAAAGAATGCCCTTCCTGTACAAATAGCTAAAAAGACCAATTGATGTCAGTGATTACTTATATGAGTCAGAAATTGTTCATTGCTCAGAGAACCACTAACAACCTCTGGAAGAACCCTAGTTGACAAAGGCTAGATTAGTACGCATCGCAAATTTAGGTTTTCTGACCCAAAGAACAGGAAAAAACACATTATCAAGAGAATAATTCCTATGTATTCTGGACAAAACCTCCTGCGTTCATAACACTGATAACATTTTTGTGAAGGTTGTTTGAAAATTGTGTCGAGTAAGATATTTTCTATAGTCCAGTTCAGCCTTAATAAAAACAGTGAAAAAGTCCAGCTGTTACTGAGACTTCATATCGATGAGTAGCTACAGCTGACGGTGAGACTTCTGGCCAGGCAAAACACGAACCTTACAGGAATGCAGAGATGGGGCTGAGAGGTATTAGGATGTTCCATCCAATTCTTTTATCATCGGGTTAAATGAAACACTTGTGCTACAGACAACATATTTAAGGCTTAATGTGACAAAGGCACATTAAAGAAGAACAGCTTTGAGTTCTTTTTACAACCCTGGGAGCATTTATTCCAGAGGATCTAAAATGCCTGCTTTAACAACTGCAGCAAATCTTTCACACATTTATTTTCAAAGGTTAGCAAAACAGAGATCATAGATACTTAGGTCAATCTTTTGGAATGCCCAATGGGGCTACAGACTTACCACACCTATCTTCATTCTTCACATAGAGCCAAATCATAAATATAAAGAATAAAAACCTAATCAGCTTCACGTATGAATGTTTCAGGGCTCCATGGGATAAAAATGTTACAGTCAATGGGTACCTTAAGGAGGGGGAGCAGGCAGCCATGCTTAAAGCGGAATTCCACCAGCTTTTACAATGTGGTCCCAAACTAAAGACCACCCCTCGTTTCTGGATATCTATTTTACATTTTTTTTTCCCTTACCTACCTTTTTAGAAAGAATAAATTTACTTCCGTCCTAGCCCAGCCGCAGCGCAGTACGTCACATCCTCTTCTGCAGCGAGCCCTCGTCCATCTCCCCCGCTGCCTTCTGGGACCTGTGTGTGTCCCAGAAGACAAACTGGCCATTCACAAAGCGACTCGCACATGAGCAGTAGGAAACTGGCTGTGAAGCCTGAAGGCTCCACTGCTGATTTCCCTTAGTTGGAATGGTGGTGCCTACATAACCCAGTAGATGAATCGGCCTCAGGGGGGTGACATCACGGGCTCCCTGGACAGGTAAGTGTCCTTATTAAAAGTTAGCAGCTACAGTACTTGTAGCTACTGACTTTAAAAAAAAAAAATTTGCAGCTGGAACTTTAATGGTAGGTAAAGCCAAATTACGGGGGAAAAGCTTTAAAGGAGAATGTTTAAATAAAACCTAAGCCTATTAACTACGTGGCACACAAATGCCCCAATCCTTTTACCCACAAAATATGTTTTAATTACTGGCCTCAAAAAAGAGTCTTACAGACATTAGCATAATCAATTTGAAAATTAAACCCTTCCATTACAGGTGCTTTTCTGAACACATACTATAGACAGAGAGCAAACACTTTGTCCAAGCCTACCTTAAAATAAACTTCATTGTAGAATGGATAGGAGTATTTATACTGTGTAAGGGTTGGGAGTGTGTAATGCACACAGAGTACAGGGGTCAGGAATGTATAACATATAGGGTGCAGGGTTTAGGAGTAGGTAATGCACAAAGTGCAGGGTAAAGGAATAATCAATGCATAAAGGGGGCAGGGGTGTAGGACACTCAGAGGGTTAGGCATGTGCTGAGCACAAAATGCAGGGGTTAGAAGTACATAAAGAGTGCAGGGGTCAGGAATCTAAAATGCTCAGGGGGCAGGAATGTGCAATGCAGGGGCCAGAGGTAGGCAACACGCAGAGTGCAGGGGTCAGGAGTGCATAATGCACAGAGTGCAGGGGTCAAATTGCAGGAGTTAGAAGTACATAATGCACAGAATGCAGGGGTCAGCAATGTAAAATGCTCAAGAGGCAGGAATGTGTAATGCACAGAGTGCAGGGGCTAGGAGCAGAAAATGCACAGAGTACAGGGGTCAGGAGTGCATAATGCACAGAGTTCAGGGGGTCAACATTCAGGGATTAGAAGTACATAATGCACAGAGTGCAGGGGTCAGTAATGTAAAGTGCTCAGGGAGCAGGAATGTGTAATGCACAGCGTGGAGGGGCCAGGAGTAGGCCACACACAGAGTGCATAAAAGTGCATAATATTCAAAGTGCAGTGGGTCAGGAGTGCATAATGCACAGAGTCCAGGGATCAGGAGTCCATAATACTCAGAGGGTATAGGGCAGGAGTCTTTAATGCACAGTCCAGCGGTCACCCAGAATAATTATAGCTATACAGGGGGGGTCCCCTAGTTACAAACATCCGACTTACAAACAACTCCTACTTACAAACGGAGGGAGACAACAGGAAGTGAGAGGAAATCTACCCCTAGGAATGGAAATTCACTCTTGTAATTATTATGGGAAAAAGGGTACCTCCACTGATGCTTTTTTATCAAGGCTTGTTTCCACAACAACCCAAAATTTTCAAAATCCAATTGTCATTGGGACAGGAAGTGAGATGAAATCTTCTGAACAGGGGCACAGACAGCAAAACAAACATTACAGGGGTGTTAACCCTTCCCTATGCTATCCAAAAAGCTTAAAAAAAAATTTCTGGCTGGAGCTACACGTAAAAAATTTACCTGTTCCGACTTACAAACAGATTCAACTAAGAAGAAACCTACAGACCCTATCATGTTTGTAACCCAGGGCCCGCCTGTAACGAGTTCTGACTTTTTGCTGCATGTACAGTATAATCTGGGACTGTAACCCAGAAGAATTAAAAACTGTGATAACCAGGGAACCGGGGATTTTCAGAAAGAGGTCAGCAATGATAGCTAGTTAGCTACGTTAATCTTTATTGCTTTTATGGAATTGGACATGCCAGAAGGTTAGCCTGTGAAAATGGTCAGCTGCTTTGCTAACATGTACATGTTTATGTGCACAATTTTTAAATGCATATCATTACCTCCGAAGGTGGAAACTGTTAGTGAAAGGCTACAGTTCAACTCAAAATTGGTGTGTCTGCCAAGGTTGAAATAGGGAGTAACAGAGAACCAAAGCCAAATTACAATCATAGTGAAGGTCAGCGATAGCATAGGGGTTAGGACAGGCCCCACAAATGGAACATCAAGACACAATCCAAATCAGTCGCTTGAATAAATAGAGAACTTGTGCCACTGATCTGAATGAGTATGGCTCTGACATGACTTGTATAATTTAACTTTTTAAAGTTTTGGATAGAGTGGAGAAGAATTACAATTTCTATCAGGTTTTTATCTCTTTCTGAGGGAGTTCTGGGGAGAAGTCCCTTCACTGTCTCTCTCTATGACACCAAGACAAGTAGCGGAGTTGCCATTGGGACAAGAAAGGATAGACAGAAAAAAAAAACATTGTCACATGTTCTAACGCTTCCCTACTCAACTAAAACATTATTTTTGTATTTGTTCCCTTTCAAGAGATTTTTCATCCCTTCTGGGCTCAACAGGAAGTGAGGGTACATTCCCTCAATAGGGACACAGCAATAAACCTGAAAGGGGCTCTCCCTGTTCTAGCCAAAAAACAAAAAAAAAGTTGGGCTGTAATCATAGAAACGTCATCATAAAAAGAGCCTTTGGGGTAAAGCAAAAAATTGTAACTAGAAGGAGTTAAACTAAGAATGGATGTAAGCAGACATTTCGTCATTGAGCATCACTGATACAAGCAGTTAAGTGTGTCAAATATGATGTTAACGTAATGGAAACCTAATGTTCTATCAAGAAGATAAAAAGGGAAGTATCCAATGGTGATCTATTGTCTCTGAAACCTTGGCTCATTGAAAGATCTGATTTCTATTACTTCTGATCTCAGGAAGTCTTTCAGAGGAACATGAACCACCCACAAATCACTTCCTATATAAATGTCTGCCATACAGGTGACATACACATGGAGAGCCCCAGCCTAAGAGGCACATGTTTTGCTGCCAGGACACGTAGTGTAGATTTCCATGCAGGAGCCCTCTGTGTACATAAAAGGACCTCTTCATTCACCCATGGAGAGAAGTGCTTCAAGTCTCAGACTGAACTTATGCAGACACTTTTAACAGACCTGTTTATGGATTTTGCACTTTCAGATTTGTTCCTTGTCGGGTTGATGCCAAGAGGCTTCATATCATGAACTCTTTTCACTCCCAGCACTCTTTCTGTAACCCTGTGGTAACACTGGATAGAATAAGGAGATGTATCAGGTAGTTGGCAGCCTAAGGTGTCAGCCATATCTTTTTGGCAGTGATCTACATCTCCAGCACTACTTGTTGGCCTCCTGTCATCTATAAAGGTGACAACTTTCAGAAAGTTGCCCTTAACATACCTATGTACACACACCCCTTTACCCCTTTGCAGCAATGTTCAGGCCTGCAGGAGGAAAGTTACTTAGGGCTTAGACATTGAATTTTGGCAGAGGCAGGGGGTGTGCGGCTTC
The DNA here is from genome assembly GCA_028564925.1 of Lithobates sylvaticus. Lineage (NCBI taxonomy): Eukaryota > Metazoa > Chordata > Amphibia > Anura > Ranidae > Lithobates > Lithobates sylvaticus. Next base: position 63,634,274 of record CM053026.1, read on the forward strand.
TATACAGTGAGGGGGTAAGGATAAGTTGGGGTGGTTTACCATGACCTACACAACTCTTATTTTGTTTCAGGTTTTGGCACAGGTGTATTTTGAAGTATATACAAATGAACAGATCAACACTTTAGATATTGTATTGTATTCCATACTTTATTGGTGCATCTGTAAAAGCAGTACGGATACGTGTTTTGGACACATGGCTGTAGAAAGAACTACTTTAGTTGAAAACGCATAGCATTCCTGTGTTTCTTTTACAATTGTTCCAAAAAAAAAGTACAAATTTTACAGTATCTTCGCAGGAGTGCCAATCTACTCATTTGGTGATTCCAACATGGCTTAGGACCACAATCTAACCGACTACAATTTGGTTGAAAGTACACAGTCTTGGTGTAGGCAGGTGCAGTCTGTTTTCTCCACTGCAGGTGGTGCTCATCTGCAGAGGCAGTGCAGAGGGAGAGAAAGTCAAGAAGAGCATGGTTCCTCTATGGTTTCCTAAATCACTAGGGCAGTGATCCAGTTGGATGCTGGCCGCCCATGTTACTCTGGAGGCCATCTTAGGTGTGGCAGTCTATTTAAGGCCCTGGCCCCTGGGTTTGGCACACATTCTGCCTTGTGGGTAGTGTAGGGACAGGTCATTGCTATCTTCTCATTTGGACTTGGACTGGCCCTCCAGACAGATGCTGTCAGTTCGGCTGAGACCTGCGCCACTACACGCTGTTGGCATCTGTGTTTATGTACCCTGTTGGGCTTCCTTTCCCCAGGCTTTTTGTGAACTGTTTCTCCTATACTTCAATACAAGTTCCATTATTTGCACCTGGACTGAGTGTGTGTTTTACTGTCGCCGCACCACGCTGAACCCACATGGGTGAGCTGTTACCTTGTGTACCTTGATGTACCTAATTTTTTTACATTTGCAATAGAAAGGTTTCTGTGCAAAGCAAAGGGTTACATACTTTTTATCCCTTCCTGGATTCTGCTGTCTTAAGGAACTCCCCTCTGCATGCTGTGGTTGCTTTCTTCAGGCCTATGTCACTATAGATCACAGTTGTCATGTAGGGCCTGGGGAAAGGAACCATGGTACTTAGAGGCTCAGAAGGGGACAAGGTATCCGACATTCCCAAAAGTATCGGGTGCTGAAGATGTTTAAGCTGCTTGAATTTCTGCATACAGCGTATACCAGGCTTTCTCAACTTTTTAAGTCCCTGAGAAACCCCTAAAATAATTTTAAGGTCTCAGTGAACAATACAAGCAATAGTTATTCTTAGGAAACCATTACTTATACCAGTTTATCTGAAAAAAATAATTGTAGTCATGCTGCTGGCTTGGCCGAATAACATTGGCTCTGGAACTATGCAGGCACCATCAAATGGGAGGTCAAACAATAACAACCCCTTTCAACCTATGGAGGAACCCTAGTTAGGAATAGTTTGTGTATCCTAACATATGCACTCTCTCCCCACTTCCTCACTGCAGAAGTCCACCCTAAGTAAGCTCTGGTGTCAGAGCTTACCCTTGTGCATGATGTCATTACACTTCCCCCCATCACATGATGGTGTTTGGGCCTGGTGACTGGCTGCTCAGGCTCAATGACTGTCACATAAGGGAGGTCACATCCTCCCCCATACCTGGAACTACCACTTTATTAGAGTAATGGTGCGAGAGTTCCAATGGAGCAATGAGGGAACATGAAGAGGTGAGTATAAATTGCTAGGATGGTGGACTGTCAGGAGGCAGTAGCACTTTGTAGAGTACAAAACACTAATGTATTTATAGGTTACCTAAGCACATTCCCAGACCACATTCAGGCATGCATTTGATTGCTAACAACTACATAATAAAATACAAAAAAGCAGGAATTCACGTTACTTGTTAACCAGCTTGTTGAGTCTATTTGTAAAAAAAAAAAAAGAAAGAAAAAATACTGTACAAATGTGACAAACATTTTCACAGCTGCAACAAAAAATCACTGTACTTTTTCTAATATAATCATTTAATATGATTGTCAGTGCCATCTAGTGGGAATGATGCAGTATTTTTCCGGATTGAGGTACTTCAAGAAAAATAGTGCTTTATGACCACTAGATGGTGCTGAGGATCATAGTAAATAAAAATAGACCACTTTGTGTCACCTATACTATTTATTAAGCAGGCAAGCTGGTGTGCATTTTAAAAGCTTGCCAGTTGCCACCCACGCCAAGGGTCCTCATGTTTAGTGAGTTCTGCATTAAAACGGTACAAAAAAATAAATGCTTTTGAAAGAGCAGAGTGACCGTGTCCCCTTAAATCATAGACCCAGCTTTGACCTTTGTTATTGGTGTGCCCTTTGCGTGTCTTGGCGTTTCATGGCAAAAAGATCAGAGACCTTGTACACTTCCAGTAAACACACAAGATTGGCTTAGAACAAAACATGCAGACTGGGTTTTGCCGCTGTGATCTCAGAAACCATTTCTGGGAGCATGGAGACCTTCAAAGACTTTTCGACAAAAAATAAATACACAAAAAATCAGAACATTCTTTCCAACGATCAGAATCTTGATTCAAACCTCATGCTCGGACTCCAGGTATTCTATTTTTGTTCACGGGGGTCAGAATTATAAAACTACAAGCAGGAATTCATCAGCTTAATGGAGAGTAATGGAATCCAGCGCGATTACCGGGAGATTTATCAATGGGGAATCACAATGTGCATCCAATTTAGGTTTGCCATAAAAAAATATTTATGAAACAGCAAAAATTTATCAATTACCCTTCTGTGGAGGAGATGAAAGTAAGGGCAGGTAAGTTTAACTTAACAGAATTGGGAAAATGGGCTTTTAGTGAAAATCCAATTCTGGATGTAAAAGGGATAGAAACATAAATTATTTTACAATAAAGAGGCTTTCATAGCATCCATTTCAAATGATGTAAAAGCTTTTAGAGATTATCAGAAGCTATGGTTGGTTATTTTTAGAATTCTGAAGGCATTTGGGCCATTAAAGAGAGAACTAAATGTATTCTTAACCCCCCCCCCCTCCCCTCCACTTACCTATCCTGCCTAACCTGTATAAAAAAGATCTGTGTACTTACCTATTTTCAATCTGCTCCATGATCCTTCATCATTGTGTAAGGAAGTGCTTGAAAATGGCTAGGCATTCCATTAGCTGTGACCAGGGGCGGACTGACCATTCAGCCACTCAGGCACTTCCCGAGGGCCCCGGGCCACTAGGGGGCCCCATCAGGGTTGCCAGCCTCAGTAAAACCAGGGACAGTATGTAAAAATCTGTGTTTTTTTTACATCTGTCTCTGAAATGTCCTTTACCGACATCCTTTTGGTCTAAAAATCCTGAGATTATAGCTGCCCCACCTCTCCAGTACCTTCTCAGCCAATAGAAACATGTCTGTGTATACTGTGTGATTGTATACTGTGTGTGTGTATACTGTGTGGCCCCATAATCTCTGATTGCCTGGGGGCCCCATAATCTCCTATTGCCTGGGGGCCCCATGAGTTGTCAGTCCGCCCCTGGCTGTGACGCCACCCATAGTCTCCCATAGCCCAGCTATTGTTGATGCTTCCCCCCTCTCCCTTGCAGCAGTCACTTTGTAGACATAGGAGAGCCAGAGCATCATGTGTCCAGACTGGGGGGGAGGGGGGGTGCATTTTTAAGAATAGTTATAGTTGAGCTTTTCCTCCACTTTAATGTTTTTTTTGTCATCAGAGTCCCATTGGTGAGATTTCCCTTTGCTACAGAAAGTGAGCGTAAACCTCTTTGTAGCTCACTCCTAGTAATCTAGTTTTTGTCTCCTTCTGTAATCAAGGGAGCAGTAATTGTTAGTTCTGGCTTATTTAGGGTTTCACTGGCTGGGAGTTTGATTACTTCCAAAGTATAAACGGAAAAGTCAGTGCTACTACCCATACACCACATAGATAGCAGAGCTCCCGGGTGCTCGATCCACAGTCGCTGGCTGAGTAGAGTAATGTAGAAAAAAATGATCCGCACTCCGGTTGTTGCTCTTAAAATGTCTTCATTTTATTGAATTGCCACAGTGAACAAACACAGATTAAGTCACTTGACGCGTTTCAGCCTATAAGGCCTTAGTCATAATCACATTACAGACATAACATTTTGAAATAAAATAGTAGTTCTAAAGATCACAGGCTCCACCCATTGATTACTTCCCCCTGCCTCTGAAATAAGCTTCCAGAGTTTAGAGCGGAAGATTCAAATTAACCAGCCTAAATATTTATCAGGTTCCAGCAAACACCCGGAGAGGAGTGTCCAGCTGGGGGCTAGAAGCGGACACATAGTTTGAGACATTGGATAGCTGGGTTTCTTCTTCCCAGGAGGGTTCCAGGGCCAGATCGGCTGCTGCACCCGGGCAGCCCATTGACTATACAACTGCTCTTGAGGCCTTAAGCTCTTGAGGCTGAAGGCCTGCATGGACTCTGCTTGAACCTGTTTTCGGAACCTCGTAAAAACTGACTTGTTTGGGTAGGTGCTGTCTCACTTGCTGGACCATGTCCGGAGGAAACTGGAATGTGGCAGCTGTCCTGGGGGCATGCGAGTGACCCTAAAATAATCCCTGTGACTGAGAAGTGTTCTGGGAACTGTACTGGGTACAAACAGTTTGCATTAGTGCAAGGTAACCAGATGCCATAAAGATTGCCTTGTGGTCTATAGCTGTGGGGGGGGGGGGGTTGCATTGTCTTACAGTCACATTCACCTAAAGTGATATTAAAGGCAATTTTTTTTTACATAACAAACATGTCATACTTACCTTCTCTGCGCAGTGGTTTCTCTCTTCTCAGGTCCCCCGGTGGTGGTCCTGGCCCCTCCCTACTGCCAAATGCCCCCAGAGCAAGCAGACAGCTCTAGGGGGACTGAGCAGGCTGACTCCTGAACCGCTGTTTTGTGTGTCTATTTACACCCCCCTGCCCCTATCTCTCCTCATTGGCTCACTGGCTGTGATTGACTCTCACTGCTGTGTCACCTGATCAGAAGGGAGAGTCCTCAGAAAACCGTGGCTCTTGTGCACATCGCTGGATCACGATGGGGTTCCTGTAAATATTAGGGGGGGGGGGGCTGCTGCACACAAAAAAGTTTTTTACTTTCCTGCATTTAATGCAGGAAGGTAAAAAACCTTGAGCCCTTAGAACCACTTAAAGGAGAAGATTGTCCTATAATTGCTGAGTACCAATCGTTTTGGAGTACCTCATGCCCCCATCCTCTCCTGTTAATGTTGTTCTTCAAACAATAAACTACATAAAAAGACAAACCTTAGCCTGATTTTTTGTAGCCTGAGTGTATGGACTGGTTCTTAGGTGACTGGCAGCCTCTGTACTGCTGGGGAAAGACCAGTTATTACCAGTGGCCCTTAAGGAGGTAGCTCAGCCATTCAAAAGTAGCTTTGTAATTTATGAATAAGTACAAGAGTTTCTCTGATTGGCTTAGGTGGAGTGGCAGGTGGATGATGTCACACTCTCCACCTCAGTCAATCAGAGGAAGCTTTGTATTAATTCATAAAAATGCAAAGCTTCCTGTGAATGGCTGATCAGGACTTCTTTTTGTTTTGGCAGCAGATGGGAAGCTATCCATGCCCCCATTAGGGAGATTCAAAGCTCTCTATCTGTTTACCACCATCACTGAGGATGAAAGCAAAAAAAATGTAAAATGTTATGTTGTCCCCACAACAATAGTAAAACAGATATGTTGCAATAGGGTCACCACTACCAAGGATTCCCTCACTTTGGAGGAATTTCCTCTCACTTCCGGTTTTGTTTTTTTTGGACAGAAAGCGAAGGGAAATGTACCCGGTTGGGACAGAGGTGGCAAAAAAAAAGACTATCCAAAATGAAAAAAAAGACTATCCAAAATGAAAAAAAAGACTATCCAAAATGAAAAAAAAATAATTGTTGTCAGTTCTACTTTAAAGCGGTTCTGCATACACTTTTTTAAGTTAATCTCATTGCTTTTCAAATCGTGCAAAGAGTGCTCAATGGACGTTTATTTTTTTTTTTTTTCTCCTACCTTTAGATAGATGTCCGGGTTTGTTGTCACAGTGTTCTGTCCCTGCGGCGGTGGGTGTGGTTTGTGCAGGTATCCGCATCATTTCCGGTGATCGGCGCACTGTCTCCTGGGATCTTGTGTAATTCATCCCAGGAGTCAGTGCGCAGAGCTGAAGCGAAATCTTGCGTGATTTCAACGACGTGACATCATCACGTCATCACGATGTGAGCTTCACATCACAATGGGGGCGGGAACTTCCGAAGACGCCACCCGTTGTTATGGCAACATCGATGTTTACGCCGCTGTTGCCAGTGAGCATGCGCGGGAACCGGCAAGGAATGCTGGTAGTTCCAATGGAATGGAACAAGGAAGTGATTGCTTGTGGGCTTCAAATGCCCACAAGCAAAATGAAAACTCAGGTGAAAGCTTTTTATAAGTGCCGATTTGAACTAAAAACGGACCAGGATACCAGAAAGCAATCTAAACAGTGAGTATAACGTTAGAATGGTAATAATTTTAAAATGTAAAAAAAAAAACTAAAATAAAAAAACGTGTGTGCAGAACCGCTTTAGGCATTCACGGAGTATATCAAATATGCATCATGTCCAGATTCCTAGAAAATATATATATATATATTTTTAATGAGAGTTTCATAAAATGCCAGTTAATTGTTAGCTGCTCGTGAAATGATTGCGCCGGTAAAAAAAAACGTGGAAAATACAAACTGTTAAAAGGTACTTTAAGAAAAATTTGGAAAACAAATCTGCGATACAACTATTGTTTCAGGTTTGGCTAAACACCAAATGCACTCCTCTTCTCTGTTGTTTTGTGTTGTGTTTCTATAAAGTATATTATTATTACACTCACACATGCCTAAAACAGGTCTGCAATGGGTGTGAGGTATGCATTAGAAAGTGACAAGAATCTGCTTCAGTTTGCAAGAAATATGATGTCATGAATATTTCTGGAGCTTCAAAAGCTTCTGACGCCAAAGGCTTATTCATCCAGCATGTTTCCGTGCACAAACCATAACACAGTCCCGGTACAGTGACAGCCATGAGCTGTCCAATGTCGTAACTTTAGCAGAGGGATCTTCAGCGCAACGTGATCTTGGTGTTACAATTAACAAAAGATGCTAATTAGATCCATACAGGTCCAATGGAATGCCCCTTGCTGTGCTTCTTAAAGTGGACTTAGTAGTTTCTAAACATGTTAAAATATTTAGCCACAGTAAAACTTTTCAGAAAAGGCTTTTCTTTTACCATTAAAGCAAAATAAAACCCGAAAGCAAACATTTATTATATCGCAGCTTATCAATTCCTAGATATGATGGCTGCATTTGTTTTCTTTTTTGGGCCTTCTTTCTTCTATTTTCATCTGGTGACCAAGCCAATGAGTTTATTGTTTTTCACAAGAACAAGCTCTCCAGCAGAATGTATTAGTTACAGGGGTGAGACAAACCATTTAACACTAGCAGGTGTTGTTGCAATGATTAGCTTTTATTTACTGTATTTATCGGCGTATAACACGCACATTCATTTTAAGAGGGAAGCTTCAGGAAAAAAAATGACATTTTAAATAAGGAACTTTGAAGCAAAATAAGGGTCAGTGCCCATCTGCAGCCTCACCATTGCCATCAATGCAGCCTCATCAGTCCACATCAATGAAGCCTCACCATTGCCATCAATGCAGCAGCCTCGCCATTGCATTCAATGGAGCAGTCTCCCTATTGCCATCAATGCAGCAGCCTCGCCATTGCATTCAATGCAGCAGCCTCCCCATTGCCATCAATGCAGCAGCCTCACCATTGCCATCATTGCAGCATCACCATTGCCATCAATGCAGCAGCCTCGCCATTGCATTCAATGCAGCAGCCTCCCCATTGCTTTCAATGCAGCAGCCTCACCATTGCCTTCAATGCAGCAGCCCCACCTTTGCCATCAATGCAGCAGCCTTGCCATTGCCATTAATGCAGCAGCCTCGCCATTGCCATTAATGCAGCAGCTTCAAGGAGATGGGACTTCCTATTACAGAGACCACCAAGTAAACAGGAGATTCTCACTGTGGCAGCTAAAATTTCATGGTGAAAAAGTGCGTGTTATACGCCAATAAATACAGTATTTATGTAAAGCCTTTATCCCAAAAGGAACATTGGACGTGTGTTACAGTGCAGCATAACACATGTGTTGTGGTGCAGGGCACTGACAAATAATGATGCATTTGAAAAATGAGTGGATCGCATTGCACCAACATATTTAATGTGTTTTGCATATACAGTGCCTTGAAAAAGTATTCATACTCCTTGAGATTTTCCACATTTTATGTTACAACCTAAAACGTAAATGTATTTTATTGGGATTTTATGTGATAGACCAACACAAAGTGGCACATCATTGTGAAGTGGAAGGAAAATGATAAATGGTTTTCAACATTTTTTTTACAAATAAATATGTGAAAAGTGTGGCATGCATTGTATTCAGCCCCCCTGAGTCAATACCTTTCGCTGCAATTACAGCTGCAAGTCTTTTTGTGGATGTCTCTACCAGCTTTGCACATCTAGAGAGTGACATTTTTGCCCATTCTTCTTTGCAAAATAGCCCAAGCTCTGTCAGATTGGATGGAGAGCATCTGTGAACAGCAATTTTCAAGTCTTGCCCCAGATTCTCAATTGGATTTAGGTCTGGACTTTGACTAGGTCATGCTAACACATGAATATGCTTTGATCTAAACCATTCCATTGTAGCTCTGGCTGTATGTTTAGGGTTGTTGTCCTGCTGGAAGGTGAACCTCCACCCCAGTCTCAAGTCTTTTGCAGACTCTAGGTTTTCTTCTAAGATTGCCCTGTATTTGGCTCCATCCATCTTCCTATTAACTCTGAGTCACTTCCGTATCCCTGCTGAAGAAAAGAATCCCTACAACATGATACTGCCACCACCATGCTTCACAGTGGAGATGGTGTGTTCGGGGTAATGTGCAGTGTTAGTTTTCTGCCACACATAGCGTTTTCCTTTTAGGAAAAAAAGTTACATTTTGGTCTCATTTGACCTGAGCACCTTCTTCCACATGTTTGCTGTGTCCCCCACATGGCTTCTCGCAAACTGCAAAAGGGAATTTTTAATGGCTTTCTTTCAACAGGGGCTTTCTTCTTGCCACTCTTCCAAAAAGGCCAGATTTGTGGAGAGCACAACTAATAGTTGTCCTGTGGACAGATTCTCCCACCTGAGCTGTGGATCTCTGCAGCTACTCCAGAGTTACCATGGGCCTCTTGGCTGCTTCTCTGATTAATGCTCTCCTTGCCCGGCCTGTCAATTTAGGTGGACGGCCATGTCTTGGTAGGTTTGCAGTTGTGCTATACTCTTTCTTTTTTGGATGATGGATTGAACAGTGCTCCATGAGATATTCAAAGCTTGGGATATTTTTTTTTAGAACTTAACCCTGCTTTAAACTTCTCCACAACTTTATCCCTGACCTGTCTGGTGTGTTCCTTGGCCTTCATGATGCTGTTTGTTTACTATGGTTCTCTAACAAACCTCTGAGGGCTTCACAGAACAGCTGTAATTATACTGATATTAAACCACACACATGTGGACTCTATTTACTAATTAGGTGACTTCTGAAGGCAATTGGTTCCACTAGATTTTAGTTAGGAGTAGCAAAAAAAAGGGGGCTGAATACAAATGCACGCCACACTTTTCACATGTTTATTTGTAAAAAAAAATTGAAAACCATTTATAATTTTCTTTCCACTTTACAATTATGTGTTACTTTGTGTTGGTCTATCACATAAAATCCCAATAAAATATATTTACGTTTTTGGGTGTAACATTACATAATGCGGAAACTTTCAAGGGGTATGAATATTTTTTCAAGGCACTGTAGTTAGTCTGTGTGACGGGAGGGCACATGGAACCCAGAATTCCTTGGAAAGGTTGGGAAACCCATGTTTCAGCTCCCCATACACCTCTTATGTCTAAGTCACCCTGTGCCATCCTGGTACAGGGTGAGTATAAATCATTCAAGATTCTACAAGCTATTTTCGGCTAGACTTGTATTCAATGCAGCTATAATAATATATCTCTCTGATAGTCAGATTGGAGGAAGCGGGATATACTGACGGAAGCACTCAATCGGAGTGTGGGGGATAGGTTCCGTCACAGTCTGGTTGAAAGACACAAGTCCATCTAGTTCAACCAATAAAAGGGAAAAAAACTCATAAAATCTTATATACACAAAAATTTATTCCCGATTTCCCAAGAGGCAATCGGACATTCCCCGGATCAACTTTACCTATAAATGTTGGTATCCAGTTATATTATGTACATGTAGGAAAGAATTTTAAAGCAATCTACTGAACTGGCCAGAATCAGCTCTTGAGGGAGTCTATTCCACATTTTCATGCTCTTACGGTGAAGAAACCTTTCCATATTTGGTGATTAAATCTCTATTCCGCCAGACGTAAAGAGTGCCCCCTTGTCCTCTGTGATGACCTTAAAGTGAATAACTCAACACCAAGTTCACTATATGGACCACTTATGTATTTGTACATGTTGATCATATCCCCCCTTAATCTCCTCTTTTCAAGAGAGAATAAATTCAGTTCCTCTAATCTTTCCTCATAGCGGAGCTCCTCCATGCCTCTTATCCGTCTGGTTGCCCTTCTCTGCACTTTCTCCAGTTCCGGTTGCCTTAATGCATCTCATTGATGTGAGTGGGCCCTAAAAATGAAGGTAAAATTCTTAAAATTACAATCTTTCATACAGTACGGGGTGGCACAGTATTCAAGGCTTACGGTGACCCTGCTGCCTTCTCTTGGAACAGACCAGATATTATGGGAGAATGGCAGCGTGGGGGTCTGTGTCAAGATGGCTTATAAGAAAGAATGGAAGCCTGGCAGATACTACTCCAATCCTGGTCTGCCAGCACCCAACCCGAGTGGCCCTGCAAGGTTCACCAAAGAGTGTATATACTGCGGTACAACTGGGCAGCTGAAACAATGGCTGCTGCTGGTTTATATCAAGAATCTGGTTTATATCAGGAACCTGGCAGTACACACTGCCTACTGGCAGTATGCTATTTTTATATTTTATATTTTTAGTACATATTCATTATGCACTGCAAAAAGAAAGAAAAAAGAAATGTAGAAAAAAATGACATGATTGAATATGTTTTAAATTGAACACATTCGGTGCAAAGGAAAGTTTCAGATAAAGGATGAAGCATTAGACCAGCTTTTCTCAACCTTTTACAACACAGAACCCTAAAAGAAAATTTCCGGTCTCAGGGAACCCCTGCTTAAAAATACTGTATCTATTGTAACTCGTGATACATTAGTGTGATGGTCCATGAAAAGAATGCTCCCTATACTTGTGGTCATTGGGAAGAATTGCCCCCTTACAGATAAATAAAAAATCAATGGGTGTCAATGGGAACTTATCTGAGAGGAAAAGAATGCTCATTGCTCATGGAACCTTTAGTAACCTCTGGAGGAACTCTAGGGTTCCATGAAACTCTGGTTGTGAAACTCTGGAATAAAGCCTCCCTTAGGTTTTGATTGTTGTCTAGGGAGCTCCCCCCCTTTAAGTTGTCCTGCTTATCATTATCATCAAAAAAAAAAGTCAGTGGAAGTCCCAGATTTTTGAGTTGTGACAAGATTAGGAGGTGAGGGTAAGCCATCCAGTGGGAACAAAATGTTCTGGTGACGATTGTCTAATGCCCCGTACACGCGGTTTGATATTCCGATGGAAAAAGTCCGATTGGATTATGTTGTCAGAAAATCCGATCATGTGTGGACTCTAGCGGACTTTTTCCATCGGAAAAAGTTTGAGAGCAGGATCTAAAATTTTCCGACAACAAAATCCGATCAGACTTTTTCCGATCATGTGTAGAGAATTCAGACGCACCAAGTGCCACGCATGTTTAGAAGAAATTTGTAGACGAAAGCTATTGGCTACTGGCCTTTATGTAGTCCCGTTGTACATTTTGTATTTCACCTCGTTCGGAACCATCGGATTTTCCAACAACTTTGTCCGATCGTGTGTATGCAACACAAGTTTCGGCCAAAATCCGTCGGAAAAAATCAGACGGATTTTGTGGTCGGAATTTCCGACCGTGTGCTAGCGGCATAAGACTGGAATTCCCTTCACTTATAGTTCAGTCAAACAATAACTATTTTTAAATCTACTCCCAACACCATTATAAGTCTATTCTATCTACCATGTGAAAGGAAAGATCTGTATATTTACCTAATTTGAGGGTGCTTCTGTCACATGATCGGGTCTTTACTGTAGAGAAGGGACAGCCAACAATGGATGCCCCATAGTAAGCCTATGGGTGACATCATCACCCAGGCTCCACAGCTATTGTCGGTGACCTCTTCTCTGAAGTCGGAGCTTGGACCTGATCATGTGGCCGGACTGGAGCATGCTTAGCATATACAGATCTTTCCTTTATAGGGTAGCTAGAAAAGGCTTAGAATGGGGGTGGGAGTAGACATCCGGTCTGCTCATTCTCCCATTTCCCTCTCCCCCTATGTGTACCGTGGGAGGTGTAAACTCCTTATGTGAATTAGCTTCACACTTGACTTCCTGCAGAGCACACACAGGAGGAGGGAGTCAGGGGGAGAATGAGCAGACCGGCTGTCTCCTCTCTCATCCCATGCGAGGAAGGACAGAGGAGGGATGGAGGATGGGAGGCAGTATACCATAGAACACCGGCTCTGAGCTGTATGAGTGAGACGCACTCAGCTCAGAGCTGTGCGACTAGCAACCCTGCTGGGCCCCCCTGACAGAGGCAGAATGCCAGGGCCCGGTTGCAAGTGCGACTTTTGCGACCCTGGTAGTTCCGCCACTAATACTTAGGCAACACAACTCCTATGCACACGTTAGTAGAACAATAAAGCCTGTCACCACTTCAAACTCTTATGCCTGTCTCCTTGTCTTATGTGTTGGTCAAAGAGCTTGTTCCATATACTCAAAGAAAACAAACAGCTGCATATGCCCATAAGGGTGAAATCGGTTGGTGAGAGGTGGTCTTCAAGTGGGGATAGTGCTTTCTTGATTGGATCAATAAAGTTCTTATGAAGAAGTGACATCAATAGTAAGCAGCTATTTTCTCTCAAAATTGTTGCATGACCATTCCTGTGCCCATGCAAAATGTATGAGTTTTCCTTAACAAAATGTGCATTGATGCACAAGCATTAACAAAATGCATAAGATCAGCAAAGTTCAAAAGAACCCTAAGGCTGGGTTCACACTACTGCGAATTGGATGTGAGTTACTCCACATCCAATTCACATGTCAGGAGCCTGTGACTGGCTCTCAATGGAGCCGGTTCACACAGCTCCGGGACGGCTGCAGAGCGAATTGCATAGGAGTCCTGTGCATCTTCTGGTCTGTTTCAGGTCCGAATTTAGCCCAAAATTTGGACCAAAATCGGACTTGAAACGGTGAACAGGGACGCACCAGACCCCTGCTGTGAGCTGCTCCGCACAGAGATGTTAACCCAGACTTAGTGTGGTTTATTTTAATTTCCTGTTACATCTCAAGAAC